>BMAT01002042.1:44133-55775 GCA_019649035.1 Elysia marginata | reverse complement strand
GGCACAGCGCCACATGACAAGACGCAGTGGTGAAACTCTTGGATGTCAAATTGTGCACCTGAAGAATTTAGAAAATTTATAACTTGGGATAGGATAAATTTAAGGGTTACAGACAATCTGGTGAGCTTTAAGCTAACGTACAAAAATATTTTTTACTGATGTTCACTGAACTGAACGGTAAAGTTGCAAGAGTACCGTATGTCCTAGACCTAACAAGACTCAATCCGGCACAATCAATCATACAACGTAACGGTAGATAATGGCAACATATGAAAGAGCTGAGAAAGCAGTTATGGACGTTTTAATTCTAATAGTATATTTCTACTCTTGCATTGAAAATAAAAGACTTCTATCCTCAAAAATCCATAATGAAGTTATTGTAAAAAGATCCGAATTAAAAAAAAAAGCCTTTCATTAACAATGTTCAAAGAACACCAAAAGATAGCACACTTATTGTACAAAAAAGTAGCATTAGTTTGACAAGGCCATTTTGAGATCTTGACAAAATTAAATTGAAAAACATGACATTGGTATAGTGATTGACAAAGGAATAATAAAAAAAAAGACACCACCAAAACTTTTGCATTCTTAGAAAGAATTGTTGACAGGTAAAAATATATGTGGGACACTAATCTATGTGTGGCCAATAATACATGTCTATATGCAAAATGTGTGTGAAATTGAACTTGGCAAAGAGATATTCGTAAGCACATTTACAAAAGCCACTATTTTTCTCCCTCCTGGACCTAACATTTATTTTGTGGAAGTTGCAAAAGTGGCGGGAGAAGGAGACAAATTCGAAGATTTAAGCTTTTTCTTCGCACACACAACCACAATGGACTTCCCCCTTAATTAGAAAAATATACAAACTAAAAAAAGCTGGACTTTTGAAACACCAGTGTTGAACATAGGGGGAAGATACAATGATTTTAATATCATTCGATGGTTTAACATGCCTGCACACTAACAGTATTAGTCCAACTGGTTAAGGCCCATTTAAAATCTTTAGTTTCAAAGCATGTTTGATTCTAGAACCCAATGCTTTGTCACTAATAGCCTAAAACAATGCAGCTACTTGCTCTTTAAAAAACCAAATGGGCAAGGCCCTGGCGTAAAGCTTTTGGAGCTTAGTCTAACCTGGTTCACTCAGTTTGCAAGTGGAGTGAAAGAATTAGACAGAAAGGGAAAGAAAGGGGGAACAGAGGCAAAGAAAGATAAAAATAAAAAAGACAGTAAGAATTAGAAACATTGAGTGAAAGAGATAACTTCTCTTACTCAAATTCTTTTGCCAATTACGATTGCAAAGAAGCAAAGAACAAGGGCAACCAACAGGAAATGTTCACTTTGTAAAAAAAATAACCTGTAAAACAGAAGTGTAGAGTCTGCTTTTTTTCAATTACTTTTTGACAAAAAAAAGAAAGTGGATAGGTGGACCTCGGGGTCCACCTAGACAAAATCAAGCGTTTAGGATAGGTGGACCCCGGACCAATGAAAAGCTAGATCTAAGTTCTAACAATAGTAACCATGTCATGTGGGCTAGGCTAAGAGGAAGTCACAACCTTTCTAGTTTCTCTTTAGCCATAGATCTATCTTTGTAGTTCTGTTCACATGTTCTGTTCTTGTGAGATCCTGATAATTGTTGATCTGTTATTTAAATTTTAGCCATGCTTATTTTATTTTCAAATTTAGACTTCTCTTCTGATTTAGTGTAGACTAATTCTTAATCTTGCTAAATTCAAGTTCAACTTGAAATTAGATCTAGATATCTAAACTTTCGTGGTTACAGGCCTATTCTCCTTTGAGAAGCATGGCGTCCCAAGACTGGCAAAATGGAGACATTGTCACGGGCTTTGAAAAAAAAACAAGAAAAGAACATGCAATTTAAAAAAAACCCACAGCACAACACAATTACAACTACGGTTATCCGCTTATCAAGATAATATTTGCCTGTTTTCTATAGCATTAACTTGCAAGAAGAAAACTAACTTCTGGGCCTTATGTTCACATCGCCAAAAAACGGAACTTGGCAATCTTCCCCGACTAGAATTAGTAATAGTATGAATTCGTTTGGGGTTACTATGCATTCGGTTTATTGTAAATTTTATTAGAATTCAATTTTTGTATTTATGTGCCATTGTTAAAAACAGATTATGAATCTACTGCTAAAATGCTATTCATTTTTGTGATGATGGACTTTTAAAAGACTTGTCTTACTATCACATAATTATGTTTAGCAATCAATTGCAATGCCAGTTCCAGCAAATGCTGAAAAGTTGTCTCTTCTATCCTAACGAAATTACATGTATTAAAATCTTACGAGTATGCCTTAATCTCTTCCGGAAAAACTAAAACCCATCATTTTGTCACTACTTCCTTTTTTTTGTCTGTTAACCATTTATCAGTACACAATAACTTGATTTTGAAATTTACGTTGACCTTGTAACGTAAGCTAAGCATGCGACGGTTTTTGAGCCTGCAGTAGCAGGGCTGGTTGGACTCGTGCAGTTGAAATCCCTGCAGCCCCTTAGTAAAAATGAGGTTTTCTTTTACATACTATTTGCTAACTGTGTACCACAAAATGCTATCAAACCTGTTTGAACAAAAAATTGAGCCATATCAGATATATTATAGCTGTGCTTTGTACCTTATACATTTGGATACAGAAGGGTTTTTTTTTTAATCTCTCTTGGTCCAATGTCAAAAATGCATTTTGTGGTTTTCATGCGTCAATAAAATTTAAAAAGCAGCTTTTTCTCTTCATCCTCCTAAAAAATGATGTGCCTGGTCAAATTTATGTAAAATAGTGTATGAAAGGTCATTGAATGCCTTGAGGCTATTATTTTAAATGAAAATAGTAAAATGGGTCTTCCACAATAACACAGATTTATAAAACTGTGATCTGTAAAACATAACAAAGGACATGAAGGGATGGGGTTAACCGGCTCGCAACGAATTCCTTAGAATGCAATGTTCAGTTTAAGTAGAAGCTAGAACTAATGAACTCAGTTGTAAAATTTAATACCGGTAGGCTTAAATTTGGTATAGATCTACACACTACATCTAGATGTACATGTATATAAAAATAGAACAATTTTTTCACCTTAAAAAAATACGAATAATTTTGTGCATAGAAACAAAGGTTTTTTTTATTGTTTTGCAAAACAATTAACTTTTATTAAACTCTCAAAACCAACCAGGCTCATGAATTGAACTCGGGGTCTACAAAACCGGTACATATGTATGTTGGATCCGGGGTCCATCTATCCTAAAAGTTTGATTTTGGTTAAGTGGACCCCGAGGTCCACCTATCCTAAAAGCTTGGTTTTGGTTAAGTGGACCCCGGGGTCCACCTATCCTAAAAGCTTGGTTTTGGTTAAGTGGACCCCGGGGTCCACCTATCCTCTACCCAAAAAAAAAGGTTAAATCTAGAGCCCGATTTTTCCTCTTATTTTGTGAAAGCATCTGTTGTTTTTAGAAAATCTTTGACACTGAGTTTATTGACCTTGATCACATTTCAAACATTGTTTAAAAGCCAGATGCAAAGTTGGAGTCTTAGCAAAACACACACAGCCACTCAGTCAAAAGAAAAAGAAAATGAATAAATGGGGGGTGGGGTTATGCGCCGTTGCTCCGCGAGCTTGGCCTAATCTTGTCCGTTCAATAAGCTAGTGAAGTAAACTTTGAGCGAGAATCAGCCAACGATTTTCAAGCTGGACAAAGATTAGTATTCCAACAGGCTTTGGAGTCCTACATATATGATTTAAAAAAAAGAAAAAAATTCAAAATATCTCAGGTCAGAGGCACACCCTTGATTATAAAAATCTGTGAAATTTATAAACATGATTGTGGACTCACCCAATTCTGTCTCAGCCTTCTTTCGCAATTCCCAGAATTTCATCTCACCAATCTTGTAAGCACAAGCCTAGGTGGCAAAAAGAGAAAAAGAAATGCAAATATTTTGTTTCATCAATATAATTGTATGATAAACACACATTGAATAAGGCAGAAGCAGCTGCTGTTGTTGTTATTACTGGCTAAAGAAATTCAATGATGAAAAGCCACAAAACAAGGACACAACTTTAGTTTCACCAACCATATCTATTGATACGGTAGCCACAGCTTAGAGTTGTGGTCTCCAGGAGGCGATAAAAAGCGGCATAGACAAAACTTAATATTTAGGAAAGCAAAAAATCCAAGTAATCATGATGCAGAAAAAAAAATTCCGCTGTAGACGTGTTTTACTGTATTAAAAAGCAAACAAACCCTCTTTCAGTATAATTTAATACACATAATTGTAAAAATTCAACTCTTGACATGTACACAAAACTTTTAGGTAAAAAAGAAACAAACATGTAATAGGCCTACTCCTTTCTTTAAACTGCATTCTACTATTTCTGACGTAAGAATGATGCTTGCGTCTGTTAGGAATACTCACAGACAGATAGCCTATGCGATATAAACCAATGCATGGACATCAGGGACTGAACTCACCTGACCAGGCCAGTTGATGTATCTGTCAATCTCAAAGCTACATGATTTTTCACTGATCAGGCAGTGGTCAAGCATGTATTGCATGGCTTTATCTTTGCTCCATCTAATGTTGTGCCAATAAATAAAAAGAAAAGAAAGGATGCGTTTGTTCTCAGTATCACAAGAAGCTAAACAAAGCGTTTTTGAAAGACTATATGAACTTTACGAATCTCTTTTGCAAAGTGATACTGGTTGGGTCGGTGTCAGTATAATGTGACCAGCTGAGGCTAAGTCATGGTATCCCCGCTAGTCTCTGGGTGGCAGCCCGTATTGGGACCCAAGCCCTGCGAGCACCTTTGAAGTGGAATTGGGCTTGTAAAATATCCTTCAATCAACCAATCAATTTTGCAAAGTGAAGACGTTTGTGTTTAAAAAATAAAACTAGCAGTTCGACCTTCCCCAAATTCTCAGACTTTCATATAAGGAAAAAAAAAACCCAATATATGTGTAGTGGTTTCAAGCTTTGTTGGATTAAATCTACAATGAGTTCCCGTAAAAGAAATAAAAATTGAAGCTTTTCATTTATTTCAGTTCAAATTATCAACAAGGGAAACTGACACAGAACAACAGGTAAAGAAATTCAGCAGGTGACAATTACAGTCAATCTAAAAATTGTTAAACTCTTTATGAATATTGTTTATATGCCTTTAAAAATACAAGAAAACCATTTGCGAAACATTACAAAAAAAATGGAAAAAAAAACTTTCAATGATGATAATACTTTATCACATTGAGCTCACCCAAAGGCATGTAGGCCAGTATCCACAACAAGCCTGGCAGCTCTAAAAATTTCATATCCATACCGACCAAGCCTGGTGATTGTAAAAGAAATCTTTTGATTTTCCCCGATTTAAGCAGTCATTACTTTTTCACACCAAAAGTAGAGAATATTTTTTTGAAAATTTGGAACCCCTCCCCCCCAAAAAAAAAACATAAACAAAAACAAACAAAAAAAACACCCCCTCCCCCAAAAAAAACCCAACATAACAAAACAAAACAAAAAACTGTTAGTATAAGAACTAAAAGGTGCCTTCCTCTGTTTAGATGAGAAAACTCTGGTATGATTCCTGGGTGTTTTTCAAAGGTTGTAAGTCTATATTTTATTTAGACAAAAATGATACATCATGGATGAACTCATAAACTTTCTAGCACACACTAAGCACCTATGGTATACCATTTTTTAATTGTTTGATGTGATTGACAAAACATACTTGAAGACAAAGAAACCATATTGCGCTTTTACTCATTAAATAAAGATGAAAAATTATTATGCACATGGTTTACAGAACGCTATAACTATTACTGTTTTTGTGAAAACTTACTCCATTTTTTATTCTAATTTCCAAAAAAAATCTAAATTTACACAAGGCATATCTTAAATGTTACCACTTGTTCACTGTATTTCGCTAGATTTGGATCTTCCCATTTGACCTGGAAAGGCAGTTTTCAAAAGTTTCACACTTTCAACTATTGTTATGAAGAGTACTCACAACTCCAGGTTGCTGGTGTAGAGATGCAATTCTTCGCCCAGGGATTCTGAGTACAGACCCCAGCCCTAGGGTATGATACATAAAGTCACGTTGAAATAGATAGTTCAAGATAGTTAGTTCAAGTTTATTCAGTCACTATATGTTGTGTACATCAAAAATACAAGTGCGTTGTCAGATATATGAAAAAAAAATTACAACCCCCCAAAAAAAACAAAAAAAACAAAACAAAACAAAAAAACAAAACAAAACAAACAAAACAAAACAAAAAAAAAACAACCACACATTATACATGATACACCAGGATATTTGGTTGTTTTTCTTTTGCCAGCATTGGAACATTGTGATGGCAATACCTTGCGAAGTTCTAAAGACTCTTGAACATCTCATAAAAAAAATATGTACAATTCATGAAATAAAAACCCACTTAAGAGATTTTGAACTCATTCTTATAGGGAATGAGATTTCAACAAGAGTAGCGGAACTTTCCTGGTGTCTCTCCGCTGTCTTATGAATACAATCTTTTAAAACTTATGCCACAGATTTATTTTGAAGATAACTTTTTATTTAGCTCTATAGTTTTTAAGTTCTAGATGTCAAATCGTTCATAAAAGTAAGAAACTTACCAATATAAGACCCTACAATCTAGGTCTAGATTACAATAACCACTATAGTATTTTAAGGTGTTGTCTTCTAGAAAAGGGACGTTACTCTTGTTTTACCTCTAATCTCATTCCCTGTAGAAGATAGGCATTTTCAAACCTGAATTCAATTTTTAAGTTTCAAAGTAGGTTTCATCACTCTTTGAAAAAATGTCTTGCGTCCAGGGTCAATTGGGCAAATGTTCCTGTTTTAACATTCAAAGGCGTTGCTGTTTTGAATAAGATATTTTTCTAAGCTTCTAAATGTCAAAAGCTTCATAAAGTTATTAATACTCTGTGGAAAAATATTAAAACTTTCATTATTTTAAAATATAGTGAAAAAGAAGAAAAAATAGGCCTTTTAATGGTGTTTTCTCAAAAAAGTGATTTTTGACTTTCGACTCATTTGCCCTGGATGCAAGACAAATATAGATTGAGATTTAATATACATCTTGCAATAAAGTAATTAGCCTTGAATGTTGACACTGATCCCCATAAATATTCAATTGATGCTCCCAGTCCTATCTAAAATGCTAATGCTAATAAAAGCAAATGAGAATTGTACAAGACTGGTCAAGAAACAATCTCAAACATTAACTTTCAATGAAACTGTCTAAACACTCTTTTGCTGGATTAAAAAATCAATAGAATTACAATAAAATTTACCTCATAATAAGCAGAGTTGGAGGCGAATCTTCGTGGCATCATGTAGTATTTTCCATTCTCAAAATATCTTCTAAAGTCAGGCAGATCAGAGGCAGCAAGTAGATAAACGTCCTAGCCCAGGACATAAATCAGTAGTTAAACATAAGTTCACACCAATAACTTGTCCGTGGCCAGACACAGCCGTTTAGAATGAAATTTATCTTCAAGTTTGATCCATCAGCAGGATTAAAAACCATCTCACCAGGCCATTTTCATAATTTAGTAGATAAATAATAACGATAATCTAGAATCCACAATATTACAACCTGGGTAAATCGAATATTTGTTTAATCTGAAACATATTCAGATTGCCGGCTTTATTTTTCTTTTGTAATGTATACTATTAATTCAATTTTTGGATAATTCGACTTCCAGGTAAAATTCTCCCTCCCTCCCCCAAGACTTCAAAACATCCAAACTGGACTGTAAATTAAATTAATAATTGCATCAACATAGGACCATGAAAGAAAATGACATTATCTCACCTCCCTTCAATAAAAGTTATTAAATTTGAAAAATTAAAAATCTCAATCCTTTATCTATCTGAACAAAAATTTAAAAAAAAGATAAGCAACAATAACCACATAGGAGAGTTTTTCTTCAAACTGAACACATTGGTAGCATTATCAAGCAGGTATCAAGACTTGCCTGTAAGTGATGACCAGGCTCCCCTTCGTGTAGACACAAAGCTGTAAAACTATAAGGCAGCCTGGAAACAGAAGGATAGAATGTCTTTTTATCTGATTTGAAATTTAGGGAGAAACTTCAACCTTTCTATGTGGTGATTAATTTTCTAAAATATGTAAAACTAAAAAGGGTTTACCCTGATAAATCCTGGGTGCTTGATAAATGTCATTAATTCAAAAGGATCGTCTCAGTTCGGAAGAAAAATATTGTCTCTTTTAGCCTCTTTGTGCTATACATGACGTCATACTTATCTATATGATGCAGTGAAAAAATGCCGCACATGACGTAACTTGAACGTCCTCCTTGAATGCTTAATTTACAATACATGATGTACCTTGTACGCCAATCTTTATTTATCAACTGAATATCTCGATCAGTTCGATAGTAACGCTAAAAGTATTTCAAAGTATTTTTCATAAAAATTGAGCTTTTAGCTATAGCGAATCTAAATGGTACTTTATATTTAGCACGGATGTTTGCCCCATCTATTAGACCAATCATCGACTTTTTGCGCTCTGCACAATAGCTGGTTACGAGGCACCCTATACAACTGGCACAAAATTAACTTACGCCATCTAAAAATTTATTCCTTTCGTAAAACAAAAATAAATATTTTAACAAATATACTTCTATAAATAAACTTACAATCGTCTTAATTCTAAGGAATTTTTTTTATTATTCACTATATTAATCCCTTTCGGGAAATTTGGCTTCATTACTCAGCGTAACTGTGTCGCCACAAGAGCAGCGCCACTAATGCCCCAGCAGACCAGTACATTTAAGGCCACTTTAAACCCATATGCAGGGTGTTGCAGGCGCATGTAGCTGGGTACCCATTTTACAGGTGGGTGGACTGGGGAAAGTTAGGGTAAATTGCTTTCCCAAGGCAACTACAACATGGCATGGTCGAGAATCGAACCCACGACCTCCAGATCGCGAGTCCGATGTGCTAACCACTCTGCCACGCTGCCCCATATTTGATTCATATTCTTGAAATTTCCTTAGTTTTCCTAGCTTAGATTTTGGCGTAACTTAATCACACACACAAAAAATTTCTACCTTGAGGGGATTAAGGTATCAAAAAATTTCACAACAAACCTGTGATGTACATGTGCATGCATTGATACTCTATATGTAAGAAACTAGCTGATTTTTTTGGGGTCGGCTAAAACGTGCAAATGCAATGTACAAATAAAACAAATTTTCACTTTGGCCTGCCACAAATCACGTCTTTAACCTTTCATGCAGTTTGTGCGTAAACTATTTGATTAAAGCCTAATTGAGAATGCATCATCTCCCTAACCTAAGGTTGGTAAGTTCCATCCAAAGTTGAGTTGCTGAACCCATAGAAGTGTCATTGGTGCAGGGTTAAGACACAGAGGTGTAAAAAAATGTTACTTTTAATTTCCCTGGTTAAAGTCAGTCCCACTAGATCTGAAATTGTTGGATTCAAGGTATATTATAATAAAATTACAATTTCAATCTACTTTGAAATGATTTAAAAAGTAGCTTTAAAAAATTATGTCATGACATGAGTCCATCCAATTTTTTATGAATTTCTAAGCAAAAGTGCACATTATTTAGAGCCAATTTCAACCACTTAGATGTAAAAGCTAAGACCTGTCGTACCTTTCCTCAAAATTGTGACTATTAACATAGAAACAGCCTTGTCTTGAGCCATCAGCTGTTCCATTAAAATAGTAGCCTGCAGGGGAGTCTTTCATCTCAGCTGGAACTTCTTCAATTCTACATCATACCGCATAGTTTAAGAAGGGAAAAAATGGAATATTAGATGCAGAAAAAAATAAAAAAACTTAAGAAAACTAAACATTGAAGTCTTTCAAATGCAGGTAACGGCAGATATGGTTGAAAGGTTGTTTTGAATTTCAGTATTAAGGAATAGCTATATTACAGTAGTATCTGCTTAAACGCACGCTTTGGTTTATCTAACACCAAATCGTTATGACCGATTTTTTTCTATATAATCAGTATAGCCTAAACACATGCAACATCCTCTAAACATACGCTATAAAATCGTAAAAAATTACTTTTGATCACTAAGATGCAAGGGATAGGCCAGCACTGCTCAGTAGGGATTCACATCTTAGTTGTTAAACTCAGTCCTACCTACAATGCTACACATGCATGCTGTAGGGGCAGAGGTGTGAAGAGGAAGAGTAAAAGGTGGACACAGCCGTGTGGGGTGGGAGTGGTTTGTGTAGACTAGAACACAACAAGCGATATGATACAATGTACAGCCGCAACATACTGACAGGTGAACTGCAGTTGTGAGCTGGTTTATAGCATGTGTAGTGTTCAGTCCAACCATGCCTCCTCCCCCCAATGGTTTCTTGGTTCCCCCTTTGGTCACGGCTTTTTCAATGGTTGAATTTGCAGCCAGATAATTGCTGATCCTTTCAGTTCATACACACACTAGGCTACAAGACACAATCTTGATGTTCTAGTCCAGACCTTGTAAATTTGTGTGGTCAAGGGAAACAACTCGACTTGAATTATTGCATTCTAAATGCCTAAGCAACTAGTAATTTGAAATCCTTTTTATCAGTGCACACATCTCCTAAAGCCTTAGGCACACAATTTAAGCCTCCTAAGTCCCGTGAGTTTAACCAGATACCACTGTAGTTGGTTGAGCTTTTCACTTAATAGCATAAACAATTTTTAATTGATGAATTGTTCCTCAACTCTCAACCTTGCTTCTGGGAAATTTACACTGATAATTTACCAATGTGAGAAACATAATTCACATTTATTACACATGTATACCTTTTTGAAAGACATTGCCAATATCTCAAATAAGAGAGATGAAAACAAGAAAAAATCTAAAATTTGTAGAAAAATATTAACTTACACAGGCCGCTACAATATAATATATTACATGATAAACACACGACAACTAAAAAAAGATTATGATATCAATCCAGATCTAGATCTTGATCCAGACTCAAGTCCTCATTGTTGTCACTTTTTTTAAAGAACCCTCTCCTCTCTCAATTTAAAACTTAAATCATCTATTCCATTCTTGTCTTCAACTTCAAGATGTTTTTCATTATAACCCCACCCCCCTGCATTACAGGGGTTTTTCAAGCAATTGGCAAAATTAGAACTGATCTTGAAAAAGTGCAGTTTCAAAGTGCTTCTAATGATAAACATGCAGTAAAAAGAAGACAAAACTAGGAGGTATACTGACATTAATTACCTTTTCTTTGTGAAGGTCAAACAAGAAATATTAAGCTGAGGTTCTGTATTCAAAAAGTGTACACTAAAACACTTTTGATATCATTATCAGGTGATAGTCAGCAATCCAGTACAATACAATAAAGGGCAATAGCAGGTGCTCATGCAAATTGTCTATTAAATAAATGAAATAAAGAAAAACTGAATATTGAATATGAAACAAAACATGAAATGTTTCAAACCATATGCCTATGTCTTCTAGCACATGCATATGAGTAGGATGGGGCCTACTGTATTGCATACTCAAAAGTATAATCATTGTAAACAACAATGCATTTCTCCACGCTTACCAACAATGAATATTAGGCAAAAACATAATTTTTTTTTGTATTTTATC
>BMAT01002042.1:9874-22877 GCA_019649035.1 Elysia marginata | reverse complement strand
AAAAAAACTGGATCTACCTAAATCTAAAATAATCTAGATTACATATAAATTCTAGTTTAGATCAATATTTATTTTGTCACATCAAAAGCTGTGACAACGCAAAATGGCTTGAGTTTAGATCTATAGGCCTACCGGAAAATAACTTTATTTTCATAAAACTTACCGGTCTACGTCCTCGGGAAACATGTGGAAGGAAATGTCTTTACATTCTCTTTTGTTCCTTGCATTTTTGCAATTTACAGCACTGCAAAATTCCCCACCATTTCTAAATCTTGAACGGGATCTATGGACTTCACCTCTTCCCGCAACTTCCATGTTTGTAAACACTCAGGCCTTTAACCAGCCAGACCCAAGGGACGGTACTCTCATCGTTTCCTCACTCTACCCCTCGAGTGAGACATCTCTACTTAAACTATCTCTGCTATAAGCCCTGACGTTAAAAGCGAGGAAGACCAGACAGTGATTTACTTCCATTTCGTGTTCAGGGTTTGTTTATTTACACCGCTGTCTATATGGTCCATTCTGAGCGGAAGTGTAAACATCATTGCTTTCTATAAGATGGGGCTTAGAAACGGAGTGAATCAGAACTTTTTTATCCTGTCCATAGCAGATGCCCTGCAGGGTGTCATGGCACTATGTAACAGCATGTGCTACATTTTAGAGTGGTTCGAACTGCACCCGAAAGCCGTGTCATATTTTGTACTGGATGGTCTATTGGAAATAGCGTATGCTTTTCCTCTGTATGTTTCTCTAATAACAATGATGGTGATTGCATTGGTCCGCTGCTGCTGTGTAATGATGCCTTTCACCGTACAGAGAATCCTGACCGCGCGTAAACAGCTGGCCGCCATCTTGTTTTTTCTGCGGGCCTACGATGGTTGCTCTTACCTATGTAGTAACCTTAGAATAATACGGGTAGAAGGCTTGCGCTGGGTATGACATCACGCACGGTGCCTCCATCTCTACTTGTGGCAAGCCACAACTCTCTTCGCCTTAAGTATAGACCCCACAAGTAGAGATTATGTTGCTTTGCGTGTAATACCGGTATACGTTGTTTTTATTTTTGTGTCATTCGCGTCACATTATTTCATCATAATCGTGCATTCCTGTTGCGCTTTTAATTTCTGTAATAGAACTTGAAAAGACACGAAAGTTTCCTTTCACATGTAATAAAAGTTTCATTTCCATTATAATAAAGCATTAGATTTTGTATTACCGGTATTTTTGCATCATAAATAAAGATTTGCCAAACGATCTAAGTCAAAATGCCATCTGGATTTACTTTCTTGTTAGTAAAGATATTTAAAATGAACTGATCGCCGATTTTTACTATTTAATATAAATTATAAATTTACAATAGTACGAATCAAATTTCCATTTATTTATAGCTCTTCTTTGTCATCTTTTAAAACATAGTGTTCGTGTTAAAAGTTATGTTTCTGTCTTGTTATCTTTGGTACCAATGTTTATTTCTGACGACATATGAACATTGTAGTATGATATCTGACATTGCTTCTTCTTGCAGTGAAGTGTAAATTAAAAACGGTAATAGCAAAGTTTATATAAAAAATCTTAAAAATAGGGCCTATATATTTGAAGTATTTACCACGAGGTAATTAGCCTTTATTACTCCATTAAAGACCGAGAAGAACCAATGAGGCCTTCATTACTTAATTGCGTCATGTAAATATAATATAATCAGGTTACCATTGTAGAAAACAATAATATTATATTAATTAAAACACATTTAAGTGTTTTAAGTGTTTGTTTTTAGTTATAATAAATATGTACTGTTTATTTTGATTATCAATAGTAATAAATAATCCTTATTAATGATGTTATCGGAATAGTTTAATCAATAATCCTTTAGATATAACAGTGTAACGGGAACAAGAAAGCGACTTTCTCTCTAAAACCCATTAATTTTTCTGTTGCCCAAGCCGCGCAGCGCGAAGGGTTGCCACAAGTTGACGCCCACTCCGCCCGCCTCTCTCTCGTGTGATTCTCTCAACAAGCGAAGAGAAGCATGCAGTTGGTCTACCCCTTTTAGTCTAAGGTAGTAACACACGTGAAGACGGGCTTTCAAAAGTCTACGGTCAAAGATGCGCGACGAAGACTTTTTTCAAACGAGGCTGCTTTCACTCTAATGGAAGCTACCAGGACCACAATATTAACCTGCTCTTACTTCACAATATTTATCTCTATGCTGTTTCTTGTCCGTGCACTAAAAATTTCGATCCGATTCCAGAGACAAAACACAGGATCAAATTCGACCACCGTCAATGGAAGTAGCAGAGATGCACGTGTCATAAGAGGGGTATTTTTGGTTCTAGCGATCTTTTCAATCTGAAACTTTTGTCCAACATTTATTTCCATCACAAGATTTTTCGATTTTGGACTGCGACCCCTAGGGCGCCCCAGTAAAGAGTTTGTTTATGTTAATATTCTAAAAAACTTTTTGTTCTATGTCAACATAGGTGACAATATTTTTGTCTACTATTTCAACAATATTCGTTTTAAAAATAAAGTTAATGTTTTGTTGCGTAAAGAGACTAGATAATTTGCTGAGTTACGGCGTTTAAATTTTACAAAACCAAACTTTTACAAAGTTAAGATCTTTTACTATTAAAGAAGACAAAAACCCAATGTATGTGTTTAACAAACTTTAGCTGGATACGACAACAAATATTCACTTTATGGTTTTATTATTTTGCTTCTTTTAGGACAGACCTTGTTCGTTTCAGAATATTTTTATATGTTGAAGTCACATCTGTTTTGAAGATGATTGTCATTTAATTCAGCAGATGTTAATTTTTCAAACCAGCTAGCATGGTCATTGTTAACGACATAGAATTATTGTTCCGTTTTTGTTGGTTTTTTGCTGTTTTTTATTTATTTTATTGGATATCAAAGAAAAAATAAAACAAACTCATGCTTTAATTTAAAAAACAGAACTTATATTTTTGTGCCTGGCTTAAGACAGTGCATGAAACTCATGGAATGTTAGTGTCTGAGCGGCTCCCAGACAGCCGTACTCTAATGCTCTGAAAATATGAGTTGAATTTGCTTACATGTGTATTGACCTGCTGGGGGGAATAATCATGTAGTCTTGAGACTGCCTTCGGCCGTTGGAGACTATAAGCATTCTTTTTTTTAAATCATTAACCTAAACAGATCATAAATGTTGTGTCAATTCTGAAGAAGTTACCATAATTCAAAATTTTGTTACATTCAAACATAGAAAAGCATTTTAATTAATTTGATAGTTTTGTTGCTGAAAGTTTTGCTTATTTTTTTATTCATATTTTATAACTTTCTGGAATTGTTGATAGTCGTATTTTTGATCGACATTGAGAGGCTGTTTGGTTGTAAGAAATCTTTTTTCCCCGAGAGGTCTCGAAAATCAAACATTGATATAGCGTATTATTGATTGATTGGAGTTGGAAGAAGTTGCAAATAAACTAAGCTTATGTCCCTTTTTATGTAAAAAATTATGATAACGGTGTTAAAGAAGTATAAAAGTATAGTCGAGTATCAAAATTATTTAAAAAAAAAAAGATTTCTGTACTGTGATTTGCTTCTCCATGTTTTTCTCGTGGTGTTTTCTTTGCAAATGTTGTCGTTTTTTTTAATTTTAAAAACGAAAACCATAACGCAACGCATTCGGTACTTTTTATAATGTATTGAATTAATAAATATCAAATAACATTAATTTCACACAAAATTATCCTTTTTGTAAAGCCAGCGTCGATCAAACAGCTTATTAGATTATTCTTTATTTTATACCCCCCCCCGTCCTCTTTGTCCCTTATCTCTGTTTATAATTAGTTTACATTTTACAAACCTTGATGTCCTCAAAAGCAGAGGAGGCAACAACCTACAGTTTCGTAATAAAGTATAGTAATGCGAGTTGGAATTTATTTTTGGTAGCGGATATATCTCGACCAGGGTCGAACTTTATCTTCCAGTGTTGGAAGATTCGGCTTATATAAAGACACGTAAAAGTGTACATTTTACTGTTCTAATACAAATTCCAAGCTCTAGTTATGCGGGGTTTTCTTGTCGTATTGGCTACTGCTCGTAATTACCAATGCTATATTCTTTTTTTTTTAGTATACAAATGAAAATCGAAGTGGAAGTTTTTATTGCACTTGTTTATCACCCCACCCACTCTCTAGTAGGCCTATTAGTAACGGGCCAAGCAGCTAAGTTTCAAAACATATGCCACTCTTAAGGTTTTACATTGTCTTATCCTGCTTCATAACCAGACACAGAGTGCTGTAAAATCAGGTCTGACTGAACTCTTCTAAAAAGTTAAAAAATAGATAAATATCAAACTTGTGCATAGGTTTCGTTTATTCTCCTGGGTTATAAAAGTATACGGGCGTCTTCGTTCTAACTCCTTCTAAATGTATTTCTATGCGCCCACACCTCATAATACAGATACACATGTTCCAAACTAAAGATCTAATTCTATGGTGGGTGGCTGATTGAGGGACTCTAGTGGGATTTTCTTCTTTACTGTATATTTTTATCTTTATCTACCGCTGTCTTACTTTTATTAACCTCCAAGCCCTGAGATGACCACAGTACGAACGATTTTACGGCCCAGGCGACTTAAAAGACTGATTGTGCCCGAAAATTGGAATACTTTTGTACTGCTACTACATGTTTTATGTTTCAAGTAAAGCAAGACCAGTCTTTACGTTTAATATCTACCATCCTCAATTAATTATCACTTTAATTATACCAACAAAATGTCTCATTTTATGGCGCTTCTTGTACTTAGTACGCTGTTATGTATAATTTTGCTTACCTCTAAAGTTTCAACATAATTCTACAGGGTCTAAGTGAAAAATAACCATCCAAACTGACACATTTGGGCCATTAGTGTGTCTTAGTGCAGTAGAGTCATTTTGAACCAAAATTCGAAGTACCTGAGAATTTAATCTGGGTAATTTATAAAGGAAAATATCATTTTGGGGAGACAAAATATTTGATTTCAAAGGAGTTTATCGTAATACATTTGAATAAAAGGGTGCAGGAAGGAAACTCCTCGTTGACGCATGCGCATCAGGCTAAAGTTCGACCTAGTCGAGATATATCCACTTTGTTGTTTTTTTGTGTGTGTTAAAGTGCTGTGTTGCTTTCATACAAAGCTCAATAGATAATAATAATAATAATAATAATAATAATAATAATAATAATAATAATAATAATAATAATAATAATAAAATTGAGAAATAATAAGTGTCTATTCAAAAAGCAGTCTTCTCCTTACAATAAACTCTAGGTAAAGCAGATGTCTTTAAAAAATCATATAAAAATGAAATAGATCAGTAAGTTTGCACAACATTGAATATTATAATGCACAAAATATTAAAAGAACATGGTAAAGGGAAAATCGCTAGTACTAACACGGCACATGCACTATATATAAATATAAATAAAAGTATATTATATATACTCTAAGAATCACACATTTTAAATAAAATACACTTGTGTCTAAAATACTTTAGAAAATGATCACCCACAAATCAACAAAACAGGCTTTAATGCATGTGTCTTTAACTTTGCTTCAAAATTTAAAAGAGAATACAATTTTTTTTTTAAATCTTCAGGTAGAGCATTTCAAATCATGGCAGATTGAAAAGGAAGTAGTGGGTTCACCAGAAGTCTTAATTTTTTTTTGTCTAGGCTTTTGTAACAGATGCTTGGGCTCAGATTTAAGTTTTCGAGTTGGAACATAATTATGATATCACAAATTATGTTAGGTAGTTAGGAAAATTAATGATGGATCATGTTATCCCATTATTTCGGATTTCTTGCAGTTTGTATAATGTGTTATCTGGTAGGCCTGCGTACAAATAATTACAGTAGGCCTACAAAAACCCCCCCCTAAGTTTTGTAACAGCTTCTTTGGAAAGATACTTTCTACTTCGTGAAATCTTTCTTAATTCATGATAACAAATTTGCCTGCTTTGTGAGAAGTGATCATTCATATAGATGCAAGTTTGAGTCAATGTCAATACTTAGTTTGAGTTATTAGACGTAAATATTCAAGCTCATCAACTACCTGACGTAAAGTTAAAACCTGAAAAGTGAAATGTTAAGGATTTCAACATACTTGAAAACTACATTTAAATAAGTCCAATAAAAGTGTCTTTAAAATTTACACTTGCATCTTTGAATAAGCCTCCTCATGGTATCTCCAGGCAATAATGTAATGTACACAATTCTTGCGCCTCTAGCTTTGCACGCTTCAAGAACCACTTTGCTTTGATGGATCAAAGTATTATGCAGTAATAGCAGTGCAAGTATTAACACATAGCGAACTGTTTGTTTCAGATCTTGAAATCATCAGATTTTAATATCGCTCTGGGCTTGCAGAAACGCAGTGTTATGGACCACGACTAAATCATAGGTTTCTTTTAGTAATAAGTCGTTGGTAGAATGCCAAGTTACAAATAACAAAAAAAAAAATAGATTTCACCGGACATACAGTGTGACTAACAAAGACGCTGTGTTGCTTTGCTTGTACCAATAACTCAGAGCTCATTGCCCAACTATTATTCAGACTTTAGTCTATAGCACTAATTCTTTTTGTGCCCAGTATTATGTTTTTGCACTATCAATAACCATAACAAAAATTATTTAAAAGGCGCAAGCCTTTAAGCTAGTTCCACAAAGGATTTTAATTTTCAGTTGCAAAAAATAATGTCAAAACCTGTACTTTACCTTCTAGCCTCTTATGTAAATACGAAAAAAGACAAAAGTAATGAAATGTTTTTTGCGATTAATATTTTCTCCCTTTGTTATTTTCTCCTTTTGTGTTGAAAGTTTTCAATAAATATTCATCCATGATTTCGCTCTACAACTTTTTCGTTCATTATTTATAACTAAACTAGTTATTGCAGCCCGTGCTTCTTATCGCTAATTGATGTGGTACATATAGTAAATACGACCGACTTTATCAAACTTAATACCTCAAACTTTATTTCTACCTTCTTTGACCACTTTATGCCAACCCCTCAAGCTCTCTATCTATCTTACTCCCACTACATGTTTTCTCATTTTAATTGTATTTTTAGTTACCGCCCCCTCGAAATCTCTGTCTCCCGCCCTAGTTCTCCTTTTCTCTGGAAATTATCATTAAAAATTGTACATTGCTATCTGTTTCATGCGCTTTTCGTTATAGTTTCTCATTGCCAGAATCACCCGTTTTAATCAGTATTTCTCTGCTTTAATGCAAACGAAATGGGTTTCTCTCTCTCTCTCTCTCTCTCTCTCTCTCTCTTTCTCTGTCTCTCTTTCTTTGTCTCTCTCCCTCCCTCTCTCTCTCTCTCTCTTGTCTCTCAATTCGTCTGTAGATTTCTTTTAAATGCCTTTACATGAATGATATAAGCCTACAGGCAAGCAAACAAAACTATGTATTTTTTTAAAATCTAGACTTTATTCATTTTGTGCATTAAGTTTTTTGAGTTATTTGTCTTGCGAATAGAAAAGATGAATAACGGCTGGACGAGAATTCAAGCACACCCATTTCAAAGAAAAAAATTAATCTAGGTCTAGATCTAGATTTCAGTTTATCATTGTCAGCAAGTCCATAGCCTTATTTGAAGCCTACAACACAAACATTGGTGAACATTTTCATTTATAAAGTTTGTTGTGTTCCCAACTCCATTAGTTTAAAATTTGAAATTAGCGATGAAGCGCCAAGCATGACGTAAAAATCTTTTATAAAACCTACCATCGTTCAAATTTGTGTTTCGCATAAAACATTTTTTTAGTCAGCACCAACGCAGTGCGTCATTTTATAAACACATTTTGACGTTCAAGTGAAATTGCAATGATGACATTTGTAGGCCAATAAAGGGTATTTCGATAAGAAAAAAAATATAAACAAAAATCCTACAGGGAGTCTGGATTTCTAGTTAACAGTATGTGATTTTAACATCTACCTGATTCCTTATGAAAAATTTGAAATCTGAAAGTTGAAAAGTTTAGGAGCGTTATGTGACCTAATGTTGCCCAAAAGCCCCCCAACGCAAATATAATATGTATAGATGACATACCTTTACGAGGGACGTCCGAAAAGAAACAGGAAATAAGGCATAACTCTTGAACCAATCCATAATTTTTAATTCTGTAAACGGGAAACACTATTATAATAAATTATCTTTTACTGTGCACAGCTTCAGCACCATTGAGGAACGCACTATTGAACACTACTTATTCCAAGATGGCTACCCCCATCAAAGACTGGTTAAAGCTGGAGGTCAGGCTGTTGTGCGTTTTTGTTTTCTACAGCAATGAGATCTTCTGAAATTCACAAACAAATAGCAGAAACATATGGTGAGGGGCTATATCAAGATCTTGAGTGTATCAATAGTGTACTTGGTTTAGAGAAGGGCGAAAAAGTCTAAATGATGAGCCAAAGTCTGGTCGCCCGAAAACATCGACCAATGAGAACACAACTCGTGTTGACGAGTTCATCAAATGTGACAGGAGGATGAATTAACGCGAGATTGCTTTGAAACTCGAAATTGCAAAGAGCACGGTTCATGAAATAGTCCATGACACTTTGGGATATCGGAAGGTTTCTGCTAGATGAGTTCCAAAAATGTTAACGGAGGATCACAAGCTTCAAAGGGTTGAAATTTCACAACGCCTTCTGCTGCGATGACAACAAGACAATGGAGATGAGGATACGCCGCATATTGGTGTGGTACCTGGTGAAGACTTTCGAGCAAAGAATAACCCATTTGACAATCTGATTACTGGTGATGAAACTTAGGTCCATCTGAATACCCCAGAGACAAAGCTCGACTCTATGACTTGGAAACATCCATCCTTTCCCGTGACCAAAGAGTTCAAAGTGTAGAGGTCTGCAGCTAAAGTGAAGGCTACCGTGTTCTGGGAGGCGAAAGGTGTGATCCTCTTAGACATTTTTTCCACTGGGTCAGTGTATCAATGCTGTCCAATACTGGAGCACTCTTGGTCGCCTCAGAGATGATATTCGTCGCAAAAGACCTGGACTTTTGAAAAGGGGTATTGTGTTTCAGCACGATAATGCGACCCCTCTTTCAACAAACCTTACACAACAATGGAGCGCTACGGTTGGGAAATTCTTCCCCATCCTGCCCACAGTCCAAACCTCGCACCCTCTGACTTTCATTTGTTTGGACACTTGAAGCGTTATTTAGGACTAGGAGGCATGTCTTTCGAGACAGAAGATGACCTCGTCGGATAATTAAAGGATTGGTTAGCAAATTTTGACCTTGATTTCTTTCGAGTGGGTATCTATTCGCTGCTGTCGCGCGGAAAAAAAATGCATCGATCTCCATGGTGATTACGTTGAGAAGTAGATGAAGAGTGACAATTTAATCTGTGCGAGTTTCAAATTTATCTTTGAGTTATGCAACTTTTCCTGTTTCTTTTCGGACGTCCCTAGTATTTCACCCACGTAAGTTTTGGAGTTCAAAAGTAACAACAAAAACGGAAACCATTAGGTACGTCGATCTTGACGTGCTCAGAGTCTATATCCATTTACACTAATGTGCATAGGCTCTATTTTAGCCGGCATTGTAAACACCATTGTTTTCTTTAAGTTAGGTCTGAGAGACGGAGAAAACCAAAACTTCTTCATCTTGCTTGTTGTGGATGCCGAGCAAAGCTTTATCGCATTAGGCAGTTATTTTTTATACTCTGAAATGATTCAACCTACGATTTAGGCAACGTGCCATTCTTTATTCTACAACTTATCTTCAACGCCATTTTCGCCTTTTACGGTTATGCATTTCTATAGTAACGCAAAAATAAAAATAAGTTAAATTTGCCTTGTCAGGTAAACAGCCAAACCATATGTGAAAGATCAAAATTTTGTTGGTAAAAAATTATAGCACCACAGTCACTAACTTTCTTATAACATGTTTTTGATATGCAAGCAAATGCTCTGCTTCTGTAAAGAATCTTTATAAATGGCTTATTTCATACTCTTTTTTAGAAATTTAGAAATGACAGATGAAAAGTTTAGACATATAATAATAACAACAATTACGATGATCATAGCCCTAATCTAACTATGATCATTAAACTTTAAAAATATCTTCTAACTTATATAGAGAGATTTCATTGATCTTCGTCCATTGAAAAAAAAAACCAAGAGGTTAACAGAATTTCAGCATTGGTAAAGTCAAATGATAGAAAAATAGGGCAATTTAAATTTCTATGAAGCTTTCACTACTATCTCTTTTGTCTTGAATTGTTTTTGAAGTTAGTTGAAACATGTCTCGTAATTTTTTAAAATATTTATTTATACTTAAAATATGTGTGAACTTATAAATGAACTTATGAATTCTTGTATCGTTTTTGTGCTCGAGTATTCTTTAAATGTATAAAAGTTTCAGATTGACTTGTTCGTCTCCCATATTGTCGTTGAGTCGGGAAAGAAGGTAAGACACATAAAATTTTTGCAGTGTTTTTTATTTTTTACATATACGTGTCCTAATTCCATTCGAGAGATCCTCTCAAAAAATAACTATTTTAAACATGCAAATGTTTTAAAAAATATTTCCTCACATTTCTCTAGAAAATTTAAGTAAAACTTTTTATAAACACTTTTAAACTTTTAGCTTAAGTAAATGCGTATGTTCATTTTCATTTAAATGTTCGTACAAATTCATTCTTATTTATATTTTGAAAAGAATTTTTTAAAAATTATCGTTACTATGAGAGTTGGAGATTAAAGAGTTAGTAAAAAGGGAGGTATTTTCAAGTAGGCCTACATTGAATCACGTTTTAGTATAAGCCTTATTTTTTTTATTACCGGTACGTTTACAGAATTTCAATGTATAAACTTGAGTATTCTATTAAATTGAAAAAAAAAATCGCCTTGTCTAAAAATTTCCTTTGAGATGGTGTCTGTTTCTAGTCTAAATGCAACCTTTTGGGTTATTGTCAAACACATAACCTAAATTTTTCCTCAAATATAAAAAACAATTGAAAAAAAGGTTTTCAGAAGCAATTAGAAGACGTTTTCATAAACATTTTTTATCAGATCGTCTTTTTACTCTAGCAATATGATAAAATGGTGGTAAGTATTCCAGATTTCACAACTCAGATTTACTATGGGTAGGCCTACATACTTGATTTTAGGATGAACCAATTATTTACGAAACTTGTGGGGTTTTGTCTTTCTGGGATTTGTTTACTCATCAGCTTGTTGTAAATACTAAATAGGACTGTGTTACACCCATAAGACAATCTGCGTGAAAAGAATTTTTGCAGAAACTATCCCCTTATTTAAAAGGTCAACAATTTTTGTGTTCTTTTATCAAATCTGAAAACCCAATCAGCCTAAGTTAAAACCTTTGAAATTGAATGCTAGAAGTTTGTACTTTAAGCTTAATAAAAGAATTTATTCAGAATAAGCTGGTCCTTGCTGTGATTAAAAACGGAAGGACTCGAAACACCGAATAAAAGCAAAACTTTTACGTTTAGCATCCTACTGAATCAATATTAATTATTATAGTTTAATTTTGGTGTGTTTTAATTTGATCAGGTAGCTATTTCATATTGATCGTATAAACTCGAAAACGATTCATGATCCTATAACAAGATGAACTTACAGCAATGCGACAGCATATTTTACTGGAATAGTTTTGGTTATGTGATTCGCGTAATTTATAACTTATGTAGTTTGTCCTTTAACTAATAATACACCTTTCAACCTAACGAACTGACATTAAGACTTCAAAGACTAAACGCCTAAGCTTCATAATCTGTTTTATGTCCACAGATAATTCTAGGCTGCAATAGTAATATGGACCGTAACTCCAACGATACAATTTCTGGATTGGTCAGCTCAAACTATCTGACCCAAATGCAAGAGATTTTCGACATGGTCATTTCGATTATCGCGTACATTATCATCGGGATGGGTCCCATCGGTATAGCGGGAAACATAGTCAACTTGGTCGTGTTTCTGAGCTTGGGATTTTCGGAAACAATCCATATGAGTTATGTTGCTCTAGCTATCTGTGATATTGGTTGCATTTTGACCACGGTGTGGACAAGTTTGACAGCTTCCACAAAGGTAGTGGAGGGAATACTTGCCCGTTTTCGGGTGAAAACGGACTTCGTGATTCTTGCCAATTTCACGAGGTCCTGGCCTCATTTGGCTCTCTCCAGAACCACTGCAGCTCTTCTTACAGCATGGATAAGTTTCGAGCGATGCTTGTGTGTTTTTCCTCCTACCAGAGTCAAACTTATCATAACTCCTCGAGTTACCAAGACGGTCATTTCAGTCTTATACGCCATCGGATGTTGCCCGGTGGTGTTTGCCTATGTTGGGTTTACTACCGAGATGAAGTTTGACCCTGTAACAAACGTCACTACTTTACTTCTCTTTACCAATAAAGGAAACCAGCTGAAAACTCTTAACCAGTTCGCCTTCTTGCTGTACGCAGTGGTCTACCCTGTAATATCTTGGGTCGTTGTCGCTATCAGTGCAGTTTTTCTGATTCTGAAGCTCAAACAAAGCGCCAGGTGGCGGGATGCTAACAGCCGTGTTATTATTGCAGGCTCACCACTGGACAGGCAAAAGAAAAGAATGTTCTGCAAAGAAGCACGAGTCATAAAAACTGTGGTACTAATCGCCTGCACGTTCATTTTTTGCTCTTTTCCTATTTCAGCAACAGTGCTTATGCGTAGTATCGCACGAGAATACTCACTGGGTGGACAATATAGATTTATCATCATCATCTCCACTGGGATATCGTATATTTTCACTGAGTTCAATTCCAGCATCAATATTGCAATCTATACCTTCACTGGAACCAAATTCCGTTCCGCTCTTTTTGACTTGTTCCAGAAAAGACATTGAAAATGAAGAGGTAATTAGAAAAGAGATTCAATACGAGTGACGAAACTTTCCTGTAAACATTGAAGTATAATCTAATCACAATCTAACGCAAAGCGTGAGGTGACTGACGTCTGTTTG
>BMAT01002039.1:644845-655292 GCA_019649035.1 Elysia marginata | reverse complement strand
AGTAGTAGTAGTAGTAAAAGTAGTAGTACCATTACCATCATGACCATGATCATCATAAACATCCTCATCATTATCTTCATCATTAATACACTATTGTGTCTATTTTACCACAATTACAGCCTCTTGCATATTATTCAACACATCTGTTTCAAACCCGCTACACGGGGTCTGCGATGGAAAGTGTTCAAACGGGACCGCTTACAACAGTTTGTTAAGATGTGCAAGTGTTGGGTTCAACAGCTCTCATATGGATGTGTCTTAAAAAAATCTGGCCCATTCTTACCCTATTCTCGCCCAACGCCCAAAACGAGCCTCGGGTTGTCAGATGTGACACCTGGCCCATGGCTGGCTTGTACCGAATATTTACTGTAGATCTAGATCTGAGTTCGGAGACAAGCCTGCGAGAAGACCATCAGGTTACCGCGATCCGATTATGGACAAATGACGAAATTGCAATGAGATTATAGTTTAGCTGACTTGTGGACTAACAGACACAGATGAATGAGGTTTACAAAAGTATAGCCTGCCAGCTAGACTTTTGAATCTCCCGTAGGGCTAACTGTGTGGTGTTTTCTTTTCTCCGACCTTTCCAGCAAGATTTATATAAAGTTATTATGTAGTCCTGTTTCGAATAATCATCAGTAATATGGTTTTATGCCTAGTACAAAACTGACTTTTAAACGTGAAAAGGTAGACTTTAGGAAAACAAAACATAAATTAGCGCTTTAGGCAGACTCAATCTGTTTTGCTTACGAGCGGAACATGTGAAAAAGTCTCCCAAATACTATAACATATAAATTATAGTACGAAAAAAAAAGAATAAAATTTTTGGAAATGGTCACAAAAAATGAGTATGGAGAAGACTAGGATTTGTTCAGCCAAGCAATATTGCCTTATCTATGCAAACATAGACACAAACCTGAAAAGTCGCATTTAGAGTAGGAATAGGCCTGTCTACTACTAAAAAGTTACTGCAGCACGATATCGTAATTACGACGCAAACTTTTCTGCATAAATTAATGGTATCGCTTGGTCATTCCATTAGGGACTGAGGAAGGGGATGTGCCTCCTCGCAACTCAATGGAGCGGAGGGAATAGCAACGCTATAAAACAAATCTTATCCTCTAAGAGTCCGTCATCACTACCAACTCTGTATTGTGTCTACCTTTTTAACCGATCTAGCACTGACGTCTTTAAAACCTTATTAACTAACCGAATCAAAGCATGTACGAAAGGCACAGGGATTACAAAGTTTAGTTTAACCTTTCAGTATGTTATGAAAAGTGTCAATCATTTACACGTCTTTGAGTGATCCTTAGCTTCGATAATTTTTCTTCGAAGTCATTGAAGTATTTATGTACACCCGTATTACAGTAGACACTTCAAACAGTAATAACAGATGACCAAATAAAAAAAAAATAATTTAGCCCATGCAAATGAAAATGGACATAAACAGTTTGCGAACAATAAATGGAGAAAAAAAGGAGAGAGAACGAGAGAGATAGTCAGTGATATATATATATATATATATATATATAACAAATAAAGAGCTACCAAAGGCACGGGTATTAGTTTTAAATTTATTATAAAAAATCCCAACAAAACCTTACCTTCAAATCTAAATCAAAGGACATGATGGTCGATGATAGAGACTTATGGAATGTTTCATGCAGCCGAATACAAAACGCAGCGAAAAGAGCACGAATGTAAAAAAGATGCTAAGACAGATAATAGAGTAAATTGATTCACTTATAAAGTCCGTAACGGGTGGACCATGACCTTCCGCAATCTTTGAAGAAGTATTAAAAACTACTCTATGACGCACGAATAGGGGTCAGAGAGAAGTACCGTAAAAGAATAAAAAACAACAAAAAATAAAGCCATTTCAAGGAAAAAAAAAACCTCAGAAGTAGAAATCGGGTCCATTATTTTCATCATTCGTATCAAACATCATTAACTATTATGAGTCATGAACAAATGAAAATGTAAAACCAACAAAACTTTGCAGTTGTTCATGGCTTTTTTTTTACAAAGTTAAGGGTCAATGGTGTCGCTCGTGTTATATGAAATCTAAGGTAACATACAAGTATCTTACATTGGAGGGAAATGTTCTGAGCATAATTAATGCTTCCGTTGCATGATAAAAGTTCATTCAAAACAAAGGAAATGCGTAATGATTTACCAACTTAGTAGCCTATAGTAAATCCATTAAATGTTTGCCCTTTGGAGATGCTGAACTGACAGTTTTAATCCTTAATCTGGTGTGGACTATTGAATGTTTAGGAGGAAAACGTACTCACATGCTTAAACATTTTAACTGTCTAATGTTTCAGTTGTTTGAATTTTAACGTATCTTTTCAACTTCGAGGTTATATTATAAACGGCGCTTGCGACAATTGAAAGCGTGCTGCCACACTGTGCTGTAAGGAGCGCTTGCATACACCATACCCAGTCACATTATCCTGACACCGGGCCGAACAGACTTAGCACTAAATCCATATTGTCAGACACTAGGCGGATCAGCTGCTGATACCAATTTTAAATTCCTTGGTTTGACTGGGCCGGGGATTGAACCACGCTCCTCCCGATCTCTGAGCGAGTGTCTTACCGCTAGGCCACAGAGCCGGTAAACTGTCTAATGACCTGTACAAATAAGTAGGATATCGGAAATTGAATTGTTGAGAAAACGCTTATCAAACGTAGATTAAATCTTATTTCTCCAAATTTTTTTATATTTCGAACCAAATAGAACTATTATATTCTTTTTACAAAACCCTAAATAATTTCAGTGCAATTTTTAACCCTTATGAAGCTTAGCAAAATAAATCTAAAAACTACACTTCTTAACGCTTTGACTTCAGTTAAGTGGGGCACACGCCTCATTTAGTCTGGTTGTAAACACAGTCTGACTACAGCTTTCTGTAAAAAAAAAATAGACATGTTTAAAGAGTGTTATAACCAGACAAACGGAGTCGCAGGCCTCAACTTCCACATTAAAAACGTATAGGCTACAAAAACAATACGTTTTTCTGGATTTCCCAGACATTTAAAACTGCATGAACTTTCGAAAAATTTTCTTGAAAGATATTGGAACTCTTTTTGATTGAAAAAAAGACAAAAAAGAAATTGTGTCTACTTATAAATAAATTGTTCTCACAACTGAAATTTCCAACCATCCGACTAATTTGGAGTGATTGCGGGTGAAGTGCGTTTAGATTCACAGTCGAATACATTTGCTGAGCACTAAAAAAGGCCTCGATACTCAGCTCTGAATACGAATATTTGCAAAAAATAAAATTTTAAGACGAAGTTTGTAGCTCTTTTCCTTCTCAATTTCACTCTATTGCTTGTCCATGTTTGTGCTAGTGTTACTCCTATTTTCTAACCCTTTTCTCCTTATTCTTTTTCTTATCGTTGTTCTAATTGGTGTTATTGTTGTTGTTGTTCTTCATAATCATCTTTTCTTGTTGCTGTAAGCTGTTCTTGTTGTTCTTCTAATACATTTCTACTTGTTCTCTTCCTCTCCTTTTCGTTTACCACCTTTCCTCCACTTCTCCTTATTCGTTGCTTATATTGGTTATTTCCGTTCCTTTTCACTGCTATCTCAAAGACACATTGAAATTAGCAAAGGGTATAAAAAGCTCAATGGCTCTGGCGGCCAATCACCGGAAATTTTTAGAAATATGATTTAAACCTTTCAACTTTCAGTCTTTTTCTTTAATGACACCGTTGAACGAATCTCAAACGTAAAGATTTTATTGAATGAAACGGTTTCGGTTGGTGGATTTCGACAGCGCCCTTTGCTATCGCTTGACTGAAAAAAGTACTGAGGTCACAGGTACAATGGCTTTTAACAACCTCGTTTCACGGTCAAAACAGGTCTCAATTGCGAAAAATAAATGGGCCAATTAAAATGAAAACGCTTAAAGTTATTAAGTGTTTACGACCAGCAAAGCCTACAGCTATTAGACCTTGAGCTCTTAGGGAAATCATAAGTGTTCAGGGCAATGGCGGTAAGTGCAAATTAATGTTATGGGCAAACTTCGAAGGTCGTGCGGAAGCTAATGTAAAAGTTGTCATAACTTTTACACAAATCATCATTTTTCCAATGTGTTAAAAATTTGAAAATGCTTATTGAACGCACAATTTTTTTCAGCAGGCCTCAGCCTTGCCATTAAAAGCGAAATGTGGACAAAACAAAAACAAAAGCAAAATAACAACCATCATTGAAAGCTAGTCAAAAATAGAGGTCTTAGGATTCAGATTTCTCCAAAAAACTTAAAGGAAAAATATAAAGGAAAAACCGATATCTGTAAGAAATAATTATTGCTGCCGAATACGGATAAAATATTATGAGTAAAACTTTTGCATAAATATGAATATTTAGTTTAAAGGGGGTCATATTAGGTTTGAGGATGACTGCGCAACGGCAAATCTCTATTCTTCACATATAATGAAAAGCTCATAAAAAGAACTGAAAACTGTGATCGTTTTGATGAGCTGACAAAATAGGCATCCTAAAATGTTTACAAAATACTGAACTATAGTGTTTTTCTATGTAGCCTTAAAATCTCCAAAGATTTCTGCTGAATAGGTAGCCAAACAGATCACCGAAGCTCACATATTGCAACCCTTTTGACCCAGGGCATTCTTTTGCATAATGATACCACACCTCATGCAGCCGCACGGTTTTTACAATTTGAGCCTGGTTTAGACATTATGGTTGGAAAATATGACCATACCAACCTTAGAGGGTTAATCTCGCTCTGTATACCTTTCATCTCTCGATGGAAATAAGGATTACTGGTTATGGCAGCACGTGTCCCGCATCGGTAATTGATTGGGTACATGTAGTGGATACCACCGACTTTATCAAACTTGATACCGCCAACTTTATTTCTACCTTCTGTGATCTCTTTCTGCCATTCCCTCAAACTCTCTTTCTATCTATCTTTCTTTCTTAACTCCACTACATTTTTTTTCTCATTTTAGTGACCCCCCTCCCCCCTCCGCTTAAAATCTCTGTTTTCTACCCTGGTCCTCCTATTCTACTATGTAAAGTATCAATAAAAATTGCACTTTGTTATCTCTTTCTTAAGCTTTTCATTATAGTTATTCTTTGCCAGAATCATCCGTTTTACTCAGTATTTCTCTGTCTTAATGAAAACGTACGGGTTTCTCTCTCTCCCTCTCTCTCTCCCTCTCTTGTCTCTAAATCCCTCTATAGATTTCTTCTTCTTCATCCATATCTAGCTAACTACTGGCCTTTAGATAAAGCTTTTAAAAGCCATTACATGAATGATATAAGTTAATAGGTAGGCAAAAAACCCAACATATTTCAAAAAAAAAAAAATTCAAGATTTTATTAATCTTTTTCATTTAGCTTTTCTACTTATTTGCCTTATGAATATAAAAGAAGAATCACGCCTTGAAGCTTGACAATATCTCACGCAAACCCATTTCAAAGAAAAAAATAAATCGAGGTCTAGATCTAGATTTCAGTTTTTCATTGTCAGCAAGCCTACAGCCCTATTCGAAACCTAGAACACAAACATTGGTGAACATTTTCATTCATAAATTCTGTTGTCTTCTCTCCTGCCTTAGCTTAAAATTTTACATTAGCGATGAAGCGCAAATCATGACGTGAAGTTAAAATCATTCATAAAATCTACCATTGTTCGAGTTTGCGATTCGCACTATATTCTTTTATCGCATACAAATTTTTTCATCAGCACCAGCGCAACGCGTCATTTCATGAACGCATTTCGACGTCTAAAGAAAACAATCATGGCTAGATCTAGATTTTTTTTACTTTAAAGGCCTAGAAATTAAAAAAAAAATTAAAAGGAACCAAGTGTTGTTGCCAGTTATACACACTATCTCTCCTTTAAGACCCATTTAAACTAAGATATTTCACCATTTAAATTATTTTTTTGTTGTTTGTGTGTGTTTTTTTTTTGTTGTTTTTTTTTGTTTTCGGTTTTCGCACTTCAGTCGCAAACGGTGCGAGATCTGTTCAACATTCATGCGAGGTCTGTTCAACATTCAATGTCGTACCTGTACAGAGGTGAATTGCTCCGCAATTCAGTTGACTAAAACACAAAAATACTCATTTTAAACTTGAGGCAAATTTGTTTCAAATTACTGTCTCTCCTGTAAGACCCATAACACTAAGTATTGCACCATTTAAGCTATTTTTTTTTGCTTCTGTGGGCTGTGAAGTGTGCCACACTGTACCAAAAACTGCTCCATTATAGTATGATGACGATTGTTATACCGCTGGATGATTTACGTTTTATTTATTCATTTTTTTTTGGGGGGGGGAGGGGTAGTCTATAACAGATCTTAGTGTGTTGTCTTTATAAGTCCAAGATATTGAAAAAGAATTAAAACATTAAACAATGTTTTGATAAAACAGTTTCGAAAAAGAGGAAAATAGAAAAAAAATTAATAAACGAAAAAAAAATGTTTATGCACGAAAAGACGTAGATCTAAGTGAGAAAGTGTAAAGTGATTATACAGCTTCAAAACACAGACTAAACATTGTAAGCTATCGGCTTAATATATTTTCTATTCAGACAAAAACTTAGACAAATATTTTCATCATGGACAAAAATAAACTTCTTCGTCAATGGAAGTCTATTTTTTTTATTCTTGTCCCATACCATGTTATACTTCAATTGTAGTGCCTTGTGCATCCGCCATTTATTTTGATAAATCGAACCCCCACCCCCACCAAAAATACGGTTCGATATGGGACACGATACACAACAGTATACAAACATTGTTATAAAAGATTTCAGATAAAACTCGAACCGTTGCGCGCAGATCGATTATATTAATGATGTTCTGTGTCTTCTCAAGTATTTAATAATTATTATAGTAAGGTAATACAATTGTGTTTTTTGTTAGGCAGATAAATAAAGTTAGGAAATCAAAGGCGCTTGAACAGGGTAAAGAATGTTTGTTTTCAAAACTAGATAGGAAGGAATCAATTAGGTACATAAATCTTGTTAGCCCTTGCCCTTCTCTAGCTCTACCTCCGATTCCTATCTGTTTGTTTTATTGAAAAGCCTATGATACAATTAGCCCCCTTCAAGGATCTGATATCGCCCTGCACTTCAGAGTGTTTGTCTGAATCGTCAAGATTTAAGACCAAGCGTAAACTTGTGTAGAAATCATAGACACTCGAAAACCTGACTTGATCCACTTGTTTCTGCAGAGATTGAGCACTAACTTTTTCTTAATCGCATTACTTCTCTGACGCTATATTAATAGCAATCAGGTAGACACACTTGTCCGAAATAAATTTCATCGTTTTGTGTACAGAATAGTGTCTAAGATTTTACAAAACATTTATTTTCCACAGGTTTACTAAATGCACTAATATACAATTTATTTACTTAGTAATTGAGTTGCCGTGGCTGCTTGTCAAGAAATGCGAATGAATCTGGCTTCAGAGATCTCATATGAAAGTTGGCAAACACATTTGGATCCTTGGGACCTAAGTAAAAAAATAATCATTTCTAAACAACAATGTTCGGAATTCTTGTAGAAGTTTGTGGTGAATGTCATTTTCAGTTTACTGAGTCCTCAGGAATATTAGAAACACTAATTTGTTTTGGTATGCGTTGTTTCTGTGCCACAGACTATATAATGTTATTGAGATAGCGTTGCCTAATTTGCTCCCTTGTCTAACACTTAAAAAAATAAACACACACTCATATAACACGGTGCTCTACCCCTCGTCTGTCCTTCCTCCACCTCCCCAACAAAGAGACATTTGAGTACAATCCAGTCGGATATCGCTTAGTTCACTTAACCAGGCGTTGACACTTTTGGACAATGCATTTTTCTTAGCATTCAAATTAAATTGTTCATGATATTATTTAAAATTGAGTGATACGATATTAGAACTTAAAATAAAAAAAATTAGACTATAGAGGAAAAAGAGGACTCAAATCTAGTTTTAAAAAGGCGTTTCTCAAATTTGCGTTTTGACTTCCAACTTATTCGCACTTGACACGAGATTTATGACATTGTGTTATAACAATTGAGTACTGAAGCGTATACAAATCTGATTGGTCCCTCTCCATACTGCGTGAAAAGCTATCGTCCATTTTTCTTACTGTAATTATATTTTTTCCTGTCATAAAAAAGAATTTTGCTAAACAGTAGTTTGAAGAGTTTTCAACCAGTCATTAGAAAAGACGAATTTCTTTTAGCGTCTCTTTTGGAGACAAAACAGCTAAAAGGCGTGCAACAAAGGGTGAATTAAAATGATAAAATCAATTTTTTTAAACCGAGGAGGCCTGAGCGTGACTATCGCCCCGCTTAGATCTAGTCTTCAGGGCTTTAGATGGGCATAGGTTGACGATGGAGATTTCCCTTCTTAAAAGTATGACTAGATCTAGAGTCTTCTTCTCACGTCATTATTAAAAGAACCGAGAAAACCTGATCATAATTAAAAAGGAAAGATAAATTCGCTATAAATAACATCTCCGTTTTGTCCCCTGTGCCCCTACTCCCATATCAATCTCTGCACGAAACGAGATTTAATGTGCTAGGCTGTTTAAAAAGACATTGACGTTAATTAAACGTAAAGCTATTATTATCATTATTATTACCACAGACTTAATATAAAAAGAATAGCTCAAGAGACAATCTTCTTTTGTTCCGTGGCATGTCTCCAGACACCCAACTGCCATAAAAGCGTTTTCCAAATTTTAACTGCAGTTATTTCCCTTTCAGTTACTCCGTATCTCTGTTTGTCTGCCACCCCTCCCCCCCTTTCCCCCCTTTCCCGAATCTCTCTGTATAAAAATTGTATTCCGCTCCGTAAGATCTCTTTAACAGTGCTGGGGAAAACCAGTACAGCACATAAAAGAACTAAAAAGAAACCTACACAAGAAAGAACTTACTGAGGTCAAGTATTTCAATTTTGGAAAAAAAAACCCAGAAAACAGAAAGAGAAACAAACAGAAAGCGAGAATGGAAAAAAAGCTATAAAAGGAACAGATTGGTACATTGATAGAGAGAAAAGGAGAAAGAGATAGAGAATGAGAAAGATAGAGAGATAGGTAGATAGATTTGTAGAGAGAAAGAGAATTGAATTGAATTTCATTTTATTTTACAACGGTAGCAAATTAGGCACAGTGCCATATAAACAGGACATTAATGCATAAAATATCTGAGAGAGAGAGAGAAAGAGAGAGAGAGAGAGAGAGAGAGAGAGAGAGAGAGAGAGAGAGAAGGGGGGGGGAAGCAAGGGATGAATCTAATGCCTATCTGCTCCATAAACCATTAACATCCATATTATAATATGTTTTTATACTTGTACATCGTTAGTTTCGTACCGCACCAAACACATCTTTAGCGAGATATTGATGCTGTTAAGAGTAGAGGGCGATTGTATTAATGATCATGCACCCGTCACTTATATGAAAAATATCGAAAAAAATGCAATTTTACTACCCCCAACTCGCTCATAATACAAAAACTTCTTGTAATGAAGGTCACGTGCAAATCTATGAAACGTAAAAGTTTTAGCTAAAAATTTAAAAGAGAAAGAGAGAGAGAGAAAGAGAGAGAGAGAGAGGCAGAGAGATAGAGAGAGACAGACAGACAGAAATGGAAAAAGAGAGACAATAAGTCATAGAGGTTGAGAGAGATAAAACACACAAACACTCACCATCTATTCACACACAGAGACACAGAGACAGAGATAGACAGACAGAGAGAAAGACAGACAGGCAGACAGAAAATTTAATGCAGGGCCCAGAGATAGGGTGAAAATAAAAATGCAGAGTAAAATATAAAATAGATATATAGATGAACAAAGAAGAGTTGTAAGAAAGATAAAATGATGCATTTGAAAGAACAAAAAAAAAACAACCGTTTTCTATCTATCTATCTATCGGTCTGTCTGTCAGTCTATCTATCTCTCTGTCTTTCTATCTATCTATCTATTTATCTACCTATCTATCTTTCTATGTATGTATGTATGGGTGTATGTATGTATGTATGTATGTATCAATCTATCTATCTATCTATCTATCACTATCTATCTATCTATCTATCTATCTATCTATCTATCTATCTATCTATCTATCTATCTATCTATCTAACTATCTATCTATCTGTCTGTATTCGGGGGCTAAAATACTTGATTATCTGATCAGGCCAAATAATAATTGACTCTTTTCGTGTTCAGGCCATAATAGTTTTTTGTACATAGATCAACATCTTAATTTCCCACCCGCCTTTTTTCCCTGGAAAAAATCTACCACAATTTGCAAAATAGGTACAGTATTCAGTATTATGTATATATGCTTCATTTAGCTAGATTATACAATAATGAAACGTTTTATATACGCCAATACAGATCAAACATTCAAGGCCTACCTCAAGCAAGTGCACATCACCAAGATCGAAGTTTCGGAAAGGA
>BMAT01002039.1:616638-633610 GCA_019649035.1 Elysia marginata | reverse complement strand
CTCCACATCAGGCCCCTTGTCTCGTTAAGCAGAGCACAGTCCTGCAGGATGTGGCTTGCGCCGTGGCGAGGTGCTACCCAGGGGCATCCCGAAGAGTCGCCAACCTTCAGGCGATTGTTCATGTGGTGTCTGAGTTTGTTGTGACCAGTTCTCAGTCTGAATACGATGACTTGGTCATGTCTGGGCAGATTGTAGATGGGGTAATTGGACATATGCTGGGGATGCTATGCTCTCCATCTGTTGTTGATGATAGCTTGTATGAAGGATTTTTTTAAAGAAATGAAAGATAAACCTTTTTGATATTCTCGCCATAAAGAACTAACATGTTAAAGGCAAGTGGTGCTGATGTTAGTGAAGGCATTTCCATTGAGAGAAGGGGCTATACATGCATTCCAATTTGAATGTCAATGCTATTGTTCTCTATGAATAAATTATCATTATATGTATTATGAGTTTTCGGGTGCTTTATACAGTGTGATAATTACGAAAGTGCAAGCTCTTATGAAAAACGACTTTGGCTTGAAAAGTTGTTTTAATTTTAGAAATCTTGCTTTTCTTAAATAAAAAAAGGTTGCATTTTAGGTATGAAGATTTTTTAAAACAAAAATAACAGTTTAAAATTTTTTTCGTAATAGTTTATTTGCTTCATTTTTACTATTGTACTCGATATTAAAAAAAAAGAAACTCACATCTCTCAAGCATTTGTTTTAAAAAACTTTTGGAAAAAAGTAGCTGCTAAATATAGAGCGCTAAGTAAATGTTACAATTTTCCTCTCGTCTTTTGCAAGTGATGAAATATAAAATTTTACTACAGGAATGGCGCAAAAACTACGCGCAGTTGTCAAAGCTTAAAAGAATTACATTACATAGAATGATTTTAAATTCATTTGCCTTTAAAGTATTTACTGAAAGAATTTTCAGAGTTATAAAAATAGGGTTAGTTGTGACAATGTCGATAAATTCGTTAACACAAACAACAAAAGATCAAAGAGAAACTACACATGTACATAATTACATTACTGACAAAGCTAAACATTTCTGGGATTGTATTGCGCACGAGGTTAAAATCCATGCCAGTTAGCTCCCCTCCGCAAAGTAAAAAGGAGACCACAGCAACAAAAAACAACAGAACCACCCACCCCAACCCCATTCCGCACCCCATTGGTCTCCCACCCTATACCTAATCCCCCCCCTCCCTTATCCGTACAGATTTTCATGTCGGCTACATGTATAACAGATTTTGATAAAGAACAAAACCAGACGGCCTTAAGGCTACCACTCAAAACAACAACAACAATGTAATTCGAAAACCATGGGCATTTTTTGAAAAAAAAAAACCAGCAGTAAATTTAGTTTCTTGCTTTTACCCAGATCAATTTGTATTTTTTACTCTACTCTTGAAAAATACACGTATTGGTACTTTTTTAAAAAGAAAACTTAGGTCTTTTAAGGTCAATGAGGTGACACTCATTTACTTTTACAGAGCCATTTTGGAGAGCATCTGAACTCAATCGATTATTGTTTGCTTTGATAGAACAACGAAAAAAAGACATTGAAAGACTGAACTCAATTGTCACAAACGCACAAAAGTTAATTAGTGTGAATCTGCCATCTCTTAAAGGTTTATATAAAAAAAGAATGTCAGAGGAAAAGATCTTGAAAGATAACACCCACCCAGCTAGGAAATATTTTAATTTTTTACCCCACGGGCGAAGACAAAGGGCGTTCAAAGGAAACAAACGATAAGTAAATAGCTTATTTCCCAAAGCCTTAAAACATTTTAATGGAACTAGAATTAAGAAATTATTCTAAGTGAATCTTTTGATTACATGAAGGACACATTAGGATGGGGTGTTTCGTTGAGCGAGGTGTGGTAAGAGAAGTGCATGCATTTCTTGTGCGCTGTGATAAAAGAGAGAAAATGCTACAGAGAGAGAGAGACAGATAGAGACAGATAGAGATAGATAGAGATAGATAGATAGATAGATAGAGAGAGAGAGAGAGAGAGAGAGATAGAGGGATAAACAGAGAACATTTTATTTCTTCATTTTATGTATTGGTTACCCAACGGTAATATTCATAATGTTTCAATCTGTCAGCTTGAATGACAATTGCTGATTTTCAATACACGTACTAATGTAACTTTGTATTGACTGAATAAACTTGAATTGAATTGAATACCATAACTTAAGAAATAAACCGCAGCGCCAACCATCTATCGCGATTGTTGCAATGCCACGTATCCTTAAAAACTTGACCTGAAGAAGGCAGCAGTGGAAAAAAAAAGAGAAATAATGCACGCATCCCAAACAAATCCCACCCCGCTTTTTTTCTGTTTACACCGCTTGTCTTCTCTTCATCACTTCGTCACGTATGAACTGAGAAAAGTGAAAGTTAGCGCGGAAAGATTTCTTCACGTTCGTTTCTTTTTTATAGTTTTCTTCTCAGACTGTAAACCGTATCATGATTTACTATAACATAAAACATAATGCCGAAACGTGTTCGAACAAAAAAGCGGGGGAAATGTTGAATAAGACCTCTCTTAGCATGATGCAGGCTCCAACAATCTAAGTTACCGTAGCGTAAAATATTCGTGCAAGGATTACTGGAAGAAAAATTTATTATGCTTTTCAACCTCATATGTGACAATTCAAACAAGTGCGTTAAGAGACCGGTATAAAGAATTGTTTTCCCATGAAGGTTGTTGTAAGATTGTAGCCTACGTTACTTAAATTCATTTAAAAGAAAATCTAAACCCGTTTCAACGCCTTAAAGTTAAAACTCCAGGAATCGCAAAAATCTAACAAGGAATATTTTTTGTTCCTTCACAAGGCCTTACTTCTGCCTTATTCAAGATATTGTTGAAAGGTTCGTAGATTTTAATTTTGATTTCCATAGAATTACTTGGGATACTATCTGTCCCCAAGGCAACGACAAGCGTTGAAAGGAAACACACACACACACACACTCACAAATCACACGCACACAATCTCTAAAAAGTGTGATGTTTCAGTAATCTCATTAGCCTTTAGTAATGTGTAGTAGAATTATTAATTATACTGATTTTCAAGATTGGACAAAGCCTGAAAACTTTTCAACATTGCTAGTACTGTACAGTTACTGGAATGTCCTTACAAGCAAGTCGAAACCTTATCTCCAACTCCAAGTAAAAGGAATTAGAAGGCGAAGGCTACCAGCAACATTTCTCAAGGAGGCTCTGGGCTTCAAGAACCTTAAGATACATCGCGAGACAGAAGCCGTCATCTGACTTTGAAGTTTCTTTTGGTTTATCTTAAGTAAACAGAATTGTCCAGGTTTAACCTGAGAGGCCAAATCAAGCAGGATTTGGAGGGATTTCGGCACATAATGAACGTAACGAAGGGCGGCTTAACACTACAGAATACAGCGGTTAGTCTGACAGTAACACTGGATCAGCCCAGGTCAAGCACACGCTCTTAGTTTAGCGATCCAGTATGGATATTTCGAATCCCGTAGGAACTAAATTTACGTTCGAATTGCCTGAACTTTGAATTATCAATAAATATAAAAAACAGAGGTAAAATTGGTAATATGAAAACAATTTGAACTAAAAAAGTACTCGATTATCTAGGTTCGATTAATTTGGAATCGACTACTATATAGGCTCTTCTTGATGGTGATGCAGTTGAGCCCTTATTGTGAAACTCCCAAGAAAGCACAAAATATGGCTGAGTTAAAGCAGTTGCTGCACATAGTTGTGGGAGAGAATGAGTATAATATGTCAAACTTACAAAATCTCTCACCTAAATAGAAAACAAAAACAACACAAAAGGCCGAACAGTACCAAGAGGCGGTAATGTTTGTTGCAAAGCATAAGACTCCAAGAGCCTTAATTCCAAAATTCAATTGTTCATATTAGTTACGTGTACATCTTTAATAATAAAATACATACAGTGGAATCTAGATAAAGTTGGGACCGATTGTCTCAAGCCGTAACAAAGTTATAAAGAAAAGTGGGACGGCCACAGTTAACTCTTTCCTAGAGTTCCCCTTAGCGGTGTTGGCTCTACTCGTTTTCCACTGTGCATGTGAGAGTCAAGTGAGGTAGACGTACGTCAAACATGGCCGATAACCTGCTCAACGACAGATTGTGACGACGCCAAAAACTGTGGACCAATAACCAATAATAGTTACCAATGTAATCACGCACGCTAAACTACTGGTTTTTCTCGAAGGCTGTTACTTTTGTCTTTGATAGCCTACGCGATGCTCAAACTATGCTTATAAAAGAATACTGTACTTTCGTGACTTGGACTAAAGCGGCTTAAATCATTGATCTCAGCTTTTATCAGATTACTTTAGAAAATTAACAACTTAAAATGACGTCTGGCTCTAACTTAAAAAGTTTTAATTGTTCTCCAGTAAAAAAAAAATTATCTTATGGTAGCCTCATCTAAAATCTTACTAAAACCCCCGCTCCTCCTGTAATTATCTCCCATTACACCTTCACTCATAGACTAAAATGAGACTGCAGAATCAATTTAAGCCTTTTATACTTCCTCTTATGAGCACAATAGGTCTAAAACCACCAATGCATTTTAATGCGCTCTAATTTGGGCTTATATAGCGGTGCTTAGGTGTTTTTAGTTAGTAATATATGTAGTTGTAAAGGTTAAGTTAGGTAATAAGCTGTTGATATTATTATTATTATTGTTGTTGTTATTGTTATCATCTCCCCGTTTTTCCTTGGAGTGCCTTTAAAATTGAATTTACTCATGAATTGTAAGAAAATGATTTACTCTCCAAGTCAAGTCAAGCTTCAGTATTTATTGCCCTCCTTTCCATAACAACATGCTTCTCTGAGAACTTACATTTGCAATGAAAAGTAAATTTTGCGACAACAGTAGAATTAACCGATTTTGAGAGAAAAATAAATACATACCATAGATGAAGATGGTAAAACACGCTAACCTAAACTGTTTATTTAAAACCTGTAAAGTTATCCATATAGATCTTAAACTTGAGAAAGCCAACAGTTCTGCCACGGACAATCAAAGTGCAGTAGCTTATCTTCCATATGAGTTACACTGCATAAACTGCACTTTGGTTGTCATGGCAGAACTGTACGCTCTCTCAAGTTAAACGTCCATATGGATAACCTTACCTTCTTTTTTCCTTCAATTCAACAAACTAGCAAAAGTAGCATAAATCCAATACATTCGAGACCTCACTGTGAAAATCCTGGCACTATGTCCTAGCAAAAAGGACATTGTTCATTGGACCAATCTTAATCAAATTTATATGTTCTTTCAATTTCTTAGACTTAAATAACCGAAAAAAATGCAAAATAACTGAAAATTGGCAGCCCTGTTACAATTGGATCAAAAAAAAAATTCAATCCTTAAATTTCCCACTCTATTTCAAAGATTTCAACAGGATTTAAGAAGTGTCAAAAAAAATTACATGCAATTTAATTTTCCTTATGAAAAAAAAAAATAAGAAAAAGTTGAAGTACATAAACTTGCAAGGTGTTATTTTCAAATCGATGATCATACCTGACAGGTTTTTGTACGGTAATCAGGCCAGCATTGGGCGAGTGTCAGGCTGCCAGAATACTCAACATGCTCAATATTTTTGCTCAGGTTTTCATCCGTGATGACAGAATGATTTATGGCCTCTATTGCATTTATCCCGCAGGAAATTTTTTGAATTCTCGTTAGAAAGTGATATTTTAGTCGCACATCAAATTTGAAATCATACTTTGAATCAGCAAATCAAAAGAAACAAAAATATTCATGACTAAACAGTATGTTTATTTAGAGCGTATTTGAGAAGTTTGTTTTTTTTAGCTAAGAGAAAAGATTGACTTAAGATTTGCCCTCAATCATCGTCTTACTGCACTGAATATGCAATGCTTCATTTTCAATCTCATTTCTAGATAGCTATGTGTGTTGTACTTTAGATTTGCACATAAGCCACACAAATAGGCTTTGTATAATAATGAAAATTATTTTCCAACGTTACGATCATTACTTATCTGCTTTTTATGCCTCTGAAGGTTTGCAATACACAGAGTACTGAACAAAGGGATTCTGTAATAGACGTCAGCATTTCTCTTTCTCAAAACGAAAACCTCTTTAATTTCTGTTCGATAGCAGATTCGCGGTCTGCTGCCACCTTTAATCCATCCAAGCTTTTCCCCCTCTTTCATTCAACTCTCATTGAAACTTCATTTTTAATTGCTTCTTTGTCTGAAAATGTATTCATTGTGGTCGCCGAAATGTTTGACTTTATAGTAAGATTTAGCCTAAGCTTTAAAAAAAAACAAAACAACGGCTTTCTGGTATGAGGAAAACATTACTGCACTATCATTGCTAAAAAATGCAATTTACCTGATAGTCTCTCAAGGCACTGATAAGGTCTCTTATACACGTTTTGCTAATTGTTTCTCAATAAAATCATCTGTACGCAAAATCATCTGTATGAGGTAAAAGTTATTTTATTAATATTAATATTTGTATATCTTTTTCTTTTCAGTAAATTTTTCAACCAAATGCATCAATTTTTTATGCAATAATGACATAAATGGCTAAGTAACAGAATCATAAAAATATTGTGAAAAATAAAACATTTCGATTGTAGCTTTCACAGTCGCACTATGCTAGCCACTTTTTATCCTCTAAAGAGTTAAAAAAACAACAACAATCCCAATACAAAATTACTTATATCCTCATAAGTAATTTTATGACCTTGTCTGGTCGACCAATCCGGTAATTGATGTAGCATGTGTATAGGTTTTGCCTCGCAGGGGCACGTCATTTCAGAACTGTCCGGTCAGAGTAATAGTGTAAATGGCCCTTTAGATTAACACAAGGTTTTAAAGGCATCAGGAAACAACATGACGCAATTTAATAATCCAAATGAAAAAAAATATGATACAAAAAAGTTGAAGTAAATGACATTGTTTTTTTTCAAATTGATGATCATACACAATTTCAGACATGCATAACATAAAGCTCTTTTACACCTCAGAGAAATTTCATTTTTTCTTTTTCCAATAACTCTTTTTGTCCCTGCAAACATTCTTACAGTAGTACTGCATAGATGTCTACTTTAGTGTTGCAGCCCCCACAATCCCCCCAATTAAAAAAAAATATATGAAAACTGACTTGTCTGATTGTGCATAAGAATAATTGAAATATTGTAAAGGTATGAAATTAGCAGTGGAGAGAAGTAGGCTTTTTAGTGGAAATGTCCGAAATGTCTGCCTTTGGTATGATTCGAACCTTCGACTTATAGATGCTTCGGCACCCACCGCCTTGCCACTTAGAGAAACATAGCTTAAACCATGTCGCCACTACGCTCCTTAAGAATAATCTAGTAAGAATATTTCATTTCTTAAACAATAAAAAAGCAACAGAAATACAGAACGTAACATCTTGCATGACTAACCCATAATTACATGTAAAGTTATTGATTTATTTTACAAAAACAAATACACTTTCATCACTAGCAGCCAGTCAAAAAAAGTTTGGTGTAGAAATTTTTCACAATCAACAGCTATGACACTTTTTTACATCACATACAGTAGTATCTGGTTAAACGCACGGCACTTGGGAGACCCAATTAGCGTGCGTTTAGAAGATGCGTGCACTTATGAGAAGTAGTAAAAAGGGGGATGGGAGGCGTGATAGGGACGAGAAGAAAGCCAATCACGCAATGCTACAGTACACAGGCCAAGGGCTAGCCTACAGTCCCCCTGTCACTGTCACTTAGTAGATTACAGTACGGGCGGGCGAGGTGTTGGCAATTTGCATCATCTGATTTGTTCATCCACGCCCCACAGGTCTTTGTCCACCTTTTACCCTCGTTTTCACATTCCTGCCTCCAAGTCCTTCACACAACATGTGTGGGTAGATAGGCCTGCGTTTTAACAAAGAAGGTGCGAATTTATGTGGAGTGATGCTGGCCTATACCTCAAAACGAGCTAACTCGCTATCGCTCGCATCCTAGTGGTTGCCTGGTCCACTTAAAAGGTAACTTTACCCGATTTCATAGCGTGCGTTTAGCCGATATAACGTTCGTTTAGAGTATACTGATTATATAGAAATAAATCGGTCATAGCGATTTGGCGTTAGTTTAACCATAGCGTGCATTTAACTGGAGTGCGTTTAACCGGATACTATTGTATATAATTATCTCTTGCATCCAGGACAAATGAGCCAGAAGTCAGAAATTCCTTTTTTTTCATAGAAAAATATCAGAAAAAAGATCTATTTTTCTTCTTTTTCTTTACATTTTAAATTAACAAAATATTCCATTACCTTTCCACAAACATATTGACATTTCTGTGGAACTTTTAATGACTGTAAGCTTAGAAAATGTATTCCTTAAAATAGCAATACCTTCCAAGGTTAAAATTGCGACATCTGAGTTATTTACCCTGGAGGCCAGACATATATTTTATGATTTTACAGACTGCTAAGCACCACAAAAACAACTTACAACCACTATTTTCTCAGAAAAGGCTATTGTATTCCTGTTTTATTTGTATATAACAATTTAAAGAGTCTTTAAATTTAAATTATCTTTTTTTTACAATCTAAATTTCTTATAGGACATTCAATACAATTTGTTGAGACATCTATTTGAAAAAAACAAAACAACTCACATCAACCAATGGTTAGAAACAAAACTAAACTTAAATGTTATTTAAGAATAAATACCTCCTCTTTTCCTACTAGACACACAAGCCTATGCTTCCTGTATTTTTATATAATACACACACAAGCCTATGCTTCCTTTATTTTTATATTACACACACAAGTCTATCCTTCCTTTATTTTTATACCACACACACAAGTCTATGCTTCCTTTACTTTTATACCACACACACAAGTCTATGCTTCCTTTATTTCATACCATACCCACAAGTCTATGCTTCCTTTATTTCATACCATACACACAAGTCTATGCTTCCTATATTTTTATACCAAAGACAAGTCTATGCTTCCTTTATTTTTATACCACACACACAAGTCTATGCTTCCTTCATTTTTATACCACACACACAAGTCTATGCTTCCCTTATTTCATACCAAACACAAGTCTATGCTTCCTTTAATTTTTATACCACACACACAAGCCTATGCTTCTTTCTTTTTAAACACTTACACAAGTCTGACAATCTGGACTTTGTATTACATGCGGCTTATAACTGCAAGATGTTCGATATCTCTTTATTATTGAAATAAACTGGAAACTGCTATTAGACCATTCAAGGGCGAGAATGGGAAAGTGATTAAACCTTTTCCAGATGTCAACTTCCAGATCAGATGCTTGATGTTCATTGAGTGTAACTAAAATGTTGAAAGAGATTAAAACTCCGAGTGTCAGTCTTTAATCTTGAGGATACTGTGCTTCTCTAATTTTTCCATCTCGCTAAGTACAGAGGCCACATTAAAACGCAGTTCTTGGAATTTGGACACTGACATCTGAAAAGGGTAGAGAATCAAGTTGAGGAGCATTAACAAAATCTAAGCAGAGTCAAGACATGGTCGCATTTTTTTTTTTTTTCAGTAATTGTTTCTGGTACAACTATATAACAGGTACTCTCAAATGTCCTGATGTTTTATCCTTAATGAAATTAGAAAAGGCTTAAAAATCTACAACAATTTCATTTTTTGTTCAATGATTTAATAATTGCAATCATGATTCATAATTTGTACAATGATCTTTGAAGTAAGCATTTTTTCAAGAAATGGTCCTAAATTTCAACCATTTATTTATAATAGGAGAAATGAAAAATTATAAATAAAAATAAAATAGAACTAGTGAAAAAAGCATCACCTAGTAATAAAAACGCTTGTTACCACATGAGTTTCACTGTTATATAGCCATTGAAAAGCTAATCACATGATTGTGTTTCTGTTAACTTTTACCTCATCAAACACATTGTTTTTGTAGGTTTCTAACCACCTAACTTCGTTTCGCCCAAATTTTTAGTTAGACGACGGTTTAGTCCCTCACATCCATAGCAGGGGTTTTCTTACTGTCTAACTCCATATAGACAAAATTCTAAGTTAGTCGTTTAGAAAACAAGACTGATAAGTTTGAATCCTGTTTACACCTGTCGCTGCAGGTTACTAAATGGCTAATTCCACATGACCAAAGCACTGAGTTAGCCGTTTAGAAAACTAGAGTGATAGGTGGTCCACATTTTATCGCTTTAGATAGTTAAATGGTTAACTCCATATGTCTCCCATTCTGTCCAAATGAGTAGTAAGTTGAAAGGCTTAGCTTTAAGATATAGGCTTTTAAAGTTCAGTGGATGTTCAAAGTCAAAATTTTTTTATGTCAGATATTGATGCTAAAACCATTTCTAAACAGTTTTGACACCTAATTGATGTTGAAATTTTGATTTTTAGGTGTTTAATTTTAATTGGTATGATTGCTATGGCCTCAACACCTTTTTAGTCTCTAAACTTTTAAACAATGTTTTTTCCCCTTTCTGAAACTTCATAAGTCCTCACCCTGCCGACTTCAAACAGCTATAACTTCATAAAGAAGGATGATAGAGCTTTTCTGTTTGTTGTATTTGAAAATAGAGAAAATTAGTTTTTCTGTGATAAAAATATCGGGCTACCTTCCAATTTTGACTTTAGATTCATTTGGACTGGTTGCAAGACATATGTCTCACATTCTGTCCAAGTGATTCAAAAGTTGAAAGGCTTAGTTTGGAGATATTGGCTTTTAAAGTTGAATGGCTGTTCAGAAGTCAAAATTTTGAAATTTTAAATATTGATGCTAAAACCATTTCTAAACAGTTTTCACACCTAATTGATGTTCAGATTTCATTTTTAGGTGTTTAATTTTAATTGGTATAGTAGCCAAGGCCTCAATACCTTTTTAGTCGTCTGAACTTTTAAATGATATTCTCTTCCCTTTCTGAAATTTCATAGGTCCTAATCCTGACGACTTCAAACAGCTATAACTTCATAAAGAAGGACGATAGAGCTTTTCTGTTTGTTGTATTTGAAAGTGGAGAAAATGAGATATGCTGTAATATCAATATCTGACTATTTTCCCTTCCAATTTCGACTTAAGACTCATTTTGACTGGATGCAAGATATACGGATAAAGAACTGAGTTAGCCGTTCAGAGACCTGCAGCAATATGTGTTTAGATCTCTAACAGCCTAGGTCAGATTTGGATCAAGCAGAGGGAGATGCTTTCAAAACTACAGAAATTAATGAACTACTGTCTAATTCAGTGTTCAAGCTATTTAAAGTTAGTTGGCTAGAAACCATACAAGTAGAAGTTGATTGGGTATGATTTCCTAAACTTCCAACTAAGAGTTTGAGTGAAACAAAGTTAGACAGTTAGAAATCTACAACAACAATATAATACTCTCATCTCTAACCAAGTCGTAGTTGCTTAATTTAATTTCCAGTTAAATTGATTCTTTTTTTTTGTGTGTGTGTCCCATAGGGACCACTATATACAAGGACAAGCAAATAAATCAATTTTCACCTAAAAAGATGCCCCTGATAATCACACAGTTGACTGTATACCTCCAGCTTTATCCTCACCTTATTTTCTACGGGTTTTTTTCCCATTCAAAATTCATTTTTGGGTATAGAAATAAAACTTTGGTAAAAAAAAACAGAAATCAATCTGAATTAGTCAAAATTGTTAAAATAGGTACCTCAAAATCTTTCACACTGCCATCAGAAAGGGTCATCTCCATGGTTACACCTCTAACAAGAACCCTATTGAGAACACTGAAACAAAAGGATAAAGATCAGTTTAACCTTCAGTTCTACCATAGTTTTACTTTTGATGGGTCTGGAACCATACACCAAAGTACAGTAGTATCTGGTCAAAAGCACACCAGATAAATATGGTTTATTTAGCCTAATATCAAATTACTATGACTGATATTTTCTATGTATTTTGGTTTACCCTACACACACCCAATATCTTCTTGACTCATGCTATAAAATCAGTAGAAACTACCTGTCAAGTGGATTGGGCAATCAGTGAGATGCGAGGAATAGCCCAGCATCTCTTAGCAGTGATTTGAATCTTCCATTGTTAAAACCAGGCCTATCCCCCTCCCGCTTGAGTCAACAACCTGTTGAATAGTTGCAGTGTGTTAATTGCTAAGCTTTTGTTCACATAGATGTTAGATCTATACATTTACAAGACATATGTACACCAGTCAATCTCTTGATGTTCTGGTCAATTTGTCTGGTCAAGGGGAAACAACTAGGTTTTTATTATCGTTTTGTAAAGGAAAGTACAGTAATTTTGAATATTTTTTCTATTATGTGCACCCATCTCTGAAACACATGCTAATTGAGTCTCCCAAGTGCTGTGCGTTTAACCGGATACTACTGTGGTAAAGATTAAAATAAAATCCAGTGAATCTTGTAAAATAAATACGACGAAGAGAACATTCCAATTATTTATACGGGAGCCAATGTAAAATTACAATTAATAATGTATGAATTCATCTTCATAGTACGGAATAGAAATAAAATTGAGATTTATTCAGAGTTTATTATTCTGAAAATAACTAGGCAACAGTTTTGTTTAATCTTTCTGCCAAAAACATATTTAAAGGTTGAAAAGAAAAAAGAAAGTCTTGCTCTTAAAGTATCCTGATGCTCCAGATATATTTAGACTAATTACTCTCATCTTTTACAAATACACATGACATGCAATATCTTTTGCTTCAAATATCACAGGTCATCCTAAATCACAGGAAAAAAAGGGGTTTACAAGCTTGTAAAGAGCTTCTCATGTTTTGTACACATTGAGCATCTAGTGCAACAAAATCAATCAAAAGTTTTCAGGCATTTGTGTTTCTGGTAACTCTTAAGCTCATTCAATGAAATTGGTGAACACTGTGTCTACCACATCTTTATTGAGTTGATGATACAAACATTATAATTGGTCCCAATTTAACTCACTGAAAAAAATTTTTTCTCTAAAATTTACAGACACAAATCCTTAGAAAATTATAAACAATTTGGAAACAAATGGTTCATTAAAGAACCCCTTCTTACTAGCAGTTTTTTATTGCTTTGTACGAAATGAACAGAACATGATGTTTTGATGATAAGATCTTCTGTTTTGCTCCTCTTTTGTTTTGGGTGTATAAATTTTCACTTGAACGGTATTGTAAGCAAAGAAAAATTACATTTACAGCCTACCTGATTTTCATTTTTCCTATTTTCTTGGTTATATATAAAAAAAAAATAAGCAGATAGGTCAATTTAGTATAGAATGAAGAACGAGATACAGTGCAATCCACTTAAAATCAATGCCTCTCTAGGAAACTCGTGCTTTACGTCAACTCTGTTTGGCAGTCCCATTTATATTTCTTTACATAACTTTGGTAATTAACAAGTCACTCTTGCTTAAACTGTTAAAGTCAACAAATTTTATAGGTCCAAGGACATAATCCAGATTCCACTGTACTTAAACCATGAGGCGAATTCCAAAAACCCAGTACGAATTTAAATACACATTTTTAGTGACCACGTATCTTAAAGTCAAAACATTTATTGTGTTACCCAGTGGAAATGGCCACATCTGTTCTCCATGAGAGGTTTTCAAGAGACGGCAAGCGTGGTCGATTATTTTCTAAACAAGAGTCTATTTGGGAACGTTTGGAACCAACAACCAAAGCCACAAGGTCTTCATGAAAACTCTCCGGTATCCTGAACATTAAAAGGAAAAAAAATTGATTACATGTAGTGAGAAGCTTGATAGTACTGTAGCTTAGGAAGGATTTGTCTCACAGCTAGGGCAAATGAGTCAAATGTCACCGTTTTCATATGACAAGGCCTTGATATTTTATTTCTTACAATGTATTTTTCTGAGCTTCAAAATGTTGAATGAAAATTGCATGAAATTATCGCCTATGTAAAAAGGTATACAATCTTCCTATTATTAAAAAAAAAGAGGAAAAGAGGAATAAATCTACTATTAAAATGTAATTTCTCAAATCAAAGTTTCCAACATGCCGCTCATAACAGTGGCCACATGACATTTAAATGTACATGTGTGCTTATGGAAAAAAATATTAAAAAATAGGAAAAGAGAGTTCTTAAATGCGGCTAAATCCGTATATATGGTCTAGGAGTGTTGATGAAGCCAGCTGACATTTAATAAAAACCCTGGTCCGGTAATTTGATGAAACATTACTTAGCAAGAATAACAAAATGAAAGCAAGTACAATACTCTGGATCACCACATGCAAGTGTTAAAAAGAAAACATCTACCTCTCATAGTTTTTCTCTTTTTTGTTTATTTGTCTAAATCGCTCAATATTAATACACTAAGTTTTTACTCCACTACAGATCTATATAAGAACGATCTAAATTCCATTGTATGTCCAACAATTTCATCAACATTGTTGACATTAAATCTTTAGCATAGATGTAAACTATGTGAACAACTTTGCTAACAATCAGATTAAGATCAACCACCTTTGATGACAATGTTTACAATAACAACACTGATTTTTTTCAGTCTTGAAGAACTGCTGTTCAGTCTGGAAGTTTTTTAATCCCACGGGAACAAGACTGAATTTTGAATTATTAGAAGCTCGACTTAACAGTATGTATATACAACACACAGGAAGGATAAAATTGAAAAACTAAATGAACTCAGTTCAAAATTAAGAATACTATTTAATTTTTTTAAACATTCCTCATTGCAATTATCTGGACTCAACTGTATCTTTATCTAATAAAGTCAATAAAATCAAATTTGAAATTGACAAGCAAAAACATTATTAATGTTAATATGTTGACCTAGCGGCTTACAGACAAATTTCATTTGGTATCCAATTTATAGTGGGTGAAAGAGTATTACACTGATCACTAAAGACATGAGTTGGCTAAGCATCTGTCAGAACTAAGCAAATGTATAGCCTACTAAGAGAGTAAATACATGTGTGTAAAAAAAAAGACATGTTAAGAACAAAAAACATATAAAAAAGGAACAGCAACACACTAAAAACCACAATGTTTTGTGCAAAGGAGCACAAAGACTTGTCAACAATATTCATTTTAAACAGAACAAAACATACCTCTTATCAACAAATTCTTGTACAGACGAAGAGCAGAGAATTGTGGTAAACATTTTTACAAAATAATGAAAATTATAGACATAATATATTTGCAAAACTTATTTGAACATAAATGGAAAAACTTACTGTAAATCTTGCAGATCTTGGATGAGGTTCTGTCGTATGAGAAACAAACAAAAAGATAAAAAGTTTTTTAAAAATTATCAATTACATCCTCAAAAATATCAAACTATTTCTAACGATTTTAGTATATTCAGTAATTATATTTAAAATATAAATGTTTCTGTTATACTAGCAAGACTGAATAACTGCTTGTGCACAGGCAAATATAAAACTAAAAGCCTGTCAATTTAAAAACTAACCACTCATAGCAAGTTAACCCATTACCAAGGCATGTATAGCTCAAACTCATTTTAAGATGTTAATTAAAAAAAATAATTAAAAAGCACCCAAGCAAGTTCCTAATTTGCTAAAACAAAAATTCAGGCCAGAGCCCTTCACTCTTCCATATTCATTGAAAGTTCTGTCACGATTTTACAGCTTCATACCCATCATAGGCTCATAATTACATGTATGTCTTATCAGGTTGTCTTGTCTTCTTTGTCTTTCATTCTTGCCCTCTATGATTTATCACATTATATTACCTCTTAAATGGTTTCCTGTAATAATTGATTGAGACTATTGTAGAAAAGGGCAAAATGCATTTTATGGGGTACATTATTTAGGTTTTCTTTTCCATTTTTCTTGTTATTCTCTTCCTCAAGAAAAAACCCCCCCCGGGATTTAAGAGGATTCAAACTATTTATGTACATGTTATTGAGTTACAAATCTTTTGCAAAAGCCTAAGGAAAGCCTCTTTATACATCTGTTCAATAGATCATTTTTTGCTTGTGCTTAACATTTTAAGATTGCTCAAAATTACCTTGATTCTTTCAAGACTTGAATGTTATAACGTTAGAATACTCAATAGTGTGAATGTACATAACCTACCAAGGTTAGAGTCAAGGTTAAAAAGATATGTAACATATGGGTTGGTTTACTATAAACTGACATAAATTTTGCATATTTTTTTTTAACAAACACAATTGCAATTTCAAAGATTCAATAAACCTCTCATGTCCAGGATAAATGAGTCGAATGTCACAATTTTCACCTTCAAAGGCGTTGCTGCTGATAATAAGGTATTTTCCCCATGGTCCAAAAGTAAAAAATGCTAAAAAAATTATCAATATTTTAAGGGAAATTGTTAAAACTCTAGTTGGTTTGAAATAATAAATAAGTATGACCTTCACACATGAGATATTTCTACCACTGTTATACAACGCTATTCATGCTTAATCTTTGCACAATCATGTGTGAGACTATTTATACTCCCTAACAGCAGTTTAGATAAACGATGTATGGGTTGTCCACCTCTTTCTTTAAGGAAGAACTGGGAAGCTTCAGAGCCCTCCTGACAAGATCAGCCAGGCCACAATAGACAACAGCAAGCCCATCCTCTGTTAATGTCTCACCCAGCAGTGGCTGCAAGTCAGCAAAACTTTGCTCAATACCTTGGATTTCTGCAGTAATAACTGAGGATGGCAAGTTGAAATTATGATATTATATTATATTTATAATTTTAGAATTTTACATGGAATTTCGTTAAAGGCCGCTTTCATCTTATCCCGTTTAGTCAGTCAATATGTGTTTTTAGAAGCCTTTGAAATCGTACACTGAACCATTACTTTGCTGACTTATCAAAAGCTAATTACACAAACGCAAAAACTTTAAATGTAAAAGAGACATTCTGGAGATTTGATGTGTTTTTTAAAGTAAAACAGTCTTTCCAAAATGAAAACATATAAAATTAAAATCCGATTCTGTTAATTTTTGCAGCTGAGGATC
>BMAT01002039.1:587322-603414 GCA_019649035.1 Elysia marginata | reverse complement strand
TACTACTACTACTACTGCTGCTGCTGCTGCTACTACTACTTCTACTAAAACTACTACTCGTCTTTATAGACCCCGATAAAACCACGAGAAGAGTGCCACTTTGAAGGTATCATTTTGTGCTTCTTTTTTTCTTTTAACAGAAACTTCCGTTCAAGAGAAACAAGCAACGTCATTTTTCATACTAACCAGAGATTTAAAACCGGCTTAGTCCTGCGAAACAAAAAAAAAAAAAAGCTCTAAAGAAGAAAATAAAAAATTAAGACAAAACTCTACTACCTTTGCATTTTGCATGTTTTGCTTAAAAACTCAAAATTGAGTTCGTTCATCTCTATAATCATTCTATATCTTCTTGTTATGTTCCTCTGTGTTTCAAAGATCAAAACAAGTTGACGCCAAAGATAACCACGGTTATTTACAAGAATGAAGACTATGACAGTCGGGGCGTGCCTGGCGCTGGTGTGCTTTGCCGGTGTCAATGTTTTGTCTGCCTCATCATCATCATCATCATCACCACCACCACCTTCTGATCCATGCGACCGTGAAAACACCAACGGCTGCACCACCCTCTTCAGATTTCCCTTTCAGAAAGAGTTCACTCCTTCTTGTAATCGTCATGATATTTGTTATGGCTGCGTAAGGACTACTTTATTTTTACCTTTATATTTTTTGTGTACTCACACCTTGCATGCTTGTAATTATTGTAACGTTATCACAGCCGTTTTGTGACCAAATTTTATCAAGCAACCACGGTAAATTAGTGTAAATCAGGCTCAAGTCATATTTTTTTACTTTTTGAGTGAATGATATTTTCCAAAAGTTCGTTTTGTTTCTAATTTAGCTTTTATTTGACCTGGTATAATTCATTCCAAAGCCAACTATATGTATAATGTAACAGAACTTGTGGCATTTAAAGGTTTCTAACTGAAAACTAGTCAGAGTGACTCTGTGCCTGATTTAACCTAATTGTCTCATTTAACTGAACTTTAGATATAAACAAACACACACAAAATAATGGCAACCGTGATTAAGCATTTGAGACCACTCTGTTCGAAATAACTTTTTTTCTCGAGGTCATAAAACAAGGCAGTACTAGATTTAGTCAATTTAGTCAATCCAAAACCTTGTTACGATAGCGATGGAACACACGTATGCTGAAAACAAAGTGTGGCCTTTTTCAAAACTTTTCTATGAGCGATAGTGAATGCATCTGTCATAAGAGAAAAAAAGCTCTGAATAATTGGTTTACACATCCGAGTATGCTGTAGAATAAAAATAGTTTACGGCATTTTAATAGATTGGTTTTATAGATTAAACCAACCAATTTTAAGTATAAGGGAATCATGATTCAAAAATTATATAAAACTAGATTGATAAAAATACTTCGAAAATCAAATTAAAAAAAAAAATCAATGAATCTAATGCAACTAAAAGCGCAAAGGGGGAAATACAAATATCCTCATCAAATAATGGAAATGTTTTAAGGAATGATATAAAACACTAAAATAAGGTTTAGAAATGACTTTACGCAGACATTCTTAATCATGATAGTCTAAAAAATATTAGTTATGTAATTTCCATTTTGAAATAATTATAGAAATAATAAAACAATAGATATATTTGTGAAGAGAAGAATGCTGATAATGATCATGATGACGACGATGATGTTGATGATGATAATAGCGCTGGTGAGGAGGATGAAGATGAAAAATGGTGGTGGTGGTGGCAGTAACTGTGATCGGTGTGTTAACTTGGCTCCTACCAAAAATGAAAAATATTTGAGGTAGGGTTTAAATTAAGAATGAAAAAAGGGTAAATTTTGTAGATTTTTTGGATATGTCGTGCTTTCCAACGAGATTGATAATAATATGAATTATAGAATTACTAATTTGCTTCAGTTAATATTGTTTTTCCTCATGGGGGAAACAGAAAGGCTTTAATTTTTTTTATCATGTTTTTACTTTCGTCTGTAAAGGCTGTGGCATATGGGCTCACAAGAAAAAACTGTGACGAGGCATTGTTACGCAACGTGGTCCCGACCTGTGAGCCCTTCAGCACTCCAAACTCTAACAATTCGAAGAAATCTAACTGGCTTTATCATTTCCTCACAATCATCCGAAAGAAATACCTTGTGAGTGTGTGCAAGAAAGTCAACAAGCTTTTGCGTCTTCAGAATGAATCGGAAGTAGTTTGCGACAACAACATGCAATTTTTGCGGTGTATCGAATCAGCAAATAAAGCCTATGTGAGTGTTAGACGCTTAGGCAATTTTTTCTTTAGTCACAAAGCATCAGGGTATTGCCAGAAAAAATTTGTACCGAATTGCTTGCCGAATATAACCAAGATTTCTGGAAAGTAAAATCCAGTTTCAAAGATTTGCATACTCCATGAGAGCTCAAGTGTGAATACCAACCTTCAGATTGCGACGAGAAGAAAAAGTTTAAACGAATATTTATCGAGCGCTTTCTACTGCATTTAAAACCTCATAGAACTTTAAATTGCGTATAAAATATAAACCATACAAATATATATATATATATATGCATTTAAGATAAAAGCTCAACAGTTTAAAAAACCTAGCGAGCATGTAAACAGTTAAAAACTTATAATATTTGAAAATTAAGCTAACGATAACGGTTTCTTTTGCAGACATTTTAATTTACTTTTTGAGCTATACTATTGTTATTTAGATAAATTGATGTCTTAATTTTTGTATACAAATAAATATACGCAATCAATCAGAACTGGACTATTGTGTCCATTTTGTTCGTTGCAACCAATGTATCTACTTAAGTACTGATTTAGGAAAATCAATAGCACTGTTACATTATTTTATTATTATTATTGTTCTGTTAATATTGTTGTTTTGTTGTTATGGTTGTTGTTATCATAAAACTATATGTTTCTTTATCTCCACTGAGGGTGAGCACGTCATAAAAATACTGCGTTGTGCTATCAAAATGGCGGAACCTCCCGGTCGTTAGAGTTAAACTCACCGGCTCTGTGGCCGAGCGGTAAGACACTCGTCAGAAATCGGGAGGTGCGGGTTCGATCCCTGGCCGAGTCAAACGAAGGACTTTAAAACTGGTATTAGCAGCTGATCCGCCTAGTGATGCTGATTTAGTGCTTAGTTTGGTCGGCTCGGTGTCAGGATAATGTGACTAGGTGTGCTGTGTGCAGGCGCTCCTTACATCACAGTGTGGCAGCACGCTTTCAATTGTCCCAAGCGCCGTCTCTGATATAATCTTGTAGTTGGAAAGGCACGTTAAAATTGAAACAACCAACTAGAGTTAATCTCTTTTTTGCTATGGATCGACGTGGGCATTTGAGAATTAGGGCTACGTTAATCTATTGCACCAAAGAGTCTTAGTAACTCTTACTCTTACTTGTGGGAACATTTCGCTATCCTGATATCGATATGCAAAGTTATTTTCGTAATGTGCACAGCCTGAATAGACGGAGTTCAGAGACAAAGTGAGAGAAAATAAGAAAATTTATGAGAAATATGACTTACTGTAAGAATCTTACGCTAAAAAAACGACCTCATTCTTTTCCGTTTGCTACTGAATGAACTAACGACTTTAGTCTGACAAGTAGAAAATAATTTAAAAATTAAAAATGCCAGCTACTTTTGTCTCCAACCGGTGACACAAAAAGTGTTTTAGAACTAATAAAAAACGCAAAAGAAACTCATTGAAGGTTGGTCTTTTTCTCAGAGTCCAAAAAAAGGCTTGAAAATTTTCTTCTGAACGGAATCCTTACAATATTTTATTCAAACTTGTTTAACTAGTTTCACATCATTGTGACGAACTTGTCCTCCAGATCAAGGTTTTCAATCTTAGTACCGACAGGGAAAATATTTTCCAGGTTTTAAATCAATTTAGTTTCATCCCCACGGTTGTACCTTATTCACCTCACAGTCCTGACCAGACACCACCCAACTATCATCTGTTTGTGAACCCCTGAACTAAAACACCATTTTGTTGGAAGAAATTTTTAATGTGACGAAGCCCGAAAACGGCTTTCAAAGTTTGGCACAAAATTCTTTAGGGTGAATATCTCTTTCCTAGTATCTTGTTAATTACAGAAATTCGTGGAAACTACATCGAGTCGAAGCCGAAAAACTAAAGCAACCCTTAAAGAATTTCAGTTCTACACTAAACCAAACACTGCAATGGCTACAGCACTAAAATTCCACGCCAAAGTTCTGAAGTAAAGGTAGAAACGACGATGCAATCAAAGCCTATGCCGCTAAAGAAATGAATAACCACTTGTACACACTCATGGGAAAATCGTACTAAAATTATCTTTAAGAGAGAAAAGGCAAATATGCCTCCTGATGCTGTATCCTCATTTTCTTGTCAAATAGACTGATCATTTCACTCGGCAAACGCTGTTAAGCCCGTTTCACATGACACGTATTCAGCACGGAAATCTCCGCACCAACTCTAGATCAGAGACTTTTTTATTCGATAGATTTCCCAAAAACGCACAATGTGAAAGTAAAAAAAAAAGAACGAATCAACGGACGAGAGTCTTCCGTAAGGAATACGCGTCATGGGAAACCGGCTTTACTTTTGCAGGCCAGTCCAAATCAAGCGCACTGCAGTTTAGAACCAGTCGTAAACCGAGCGATGGTGTAAAATCCACGCTATCACAAAGCAAATAAGCTACTCATTAAGGCCCTTTCACATGATGCGTATGCAATACTAAAGTCAAGTACGTTTTCGGGAACGATGACTTGACTTAGAAATAAAAGTCTACCCCTTTATATCACATACATCATGAGAAAGCAAAAGTAGATCAAATACGTCGTAATCTGTCTGTGAAGTATCGACAGCGACGCTCATGTGAAAGGGTGTATACAGGGGCATATGATTAACTTTTTCAAAGCCTACTACTTTGTTCTGAAATTATAACAAATCATTGCATAGTGCATTCTTAAATTTTGTTTAGAGTTTCTTATGACGTAACAAGAGTAAAACAAAAGCCTACTTATTACGCACGAGTCAATATGCTTTTAACAACATTTTAGCCGTACACGTCTTGAAGACTTCCGGACAATGTCGTCTCTTCTTTTTTTTCAAAAAAAAGGATAGGCTTTTAAAAGATAAGATGTCTGCTCTTTTTAATAACACTATTTCCGTTAAGTCTGTCTTTTTTATTTCGTTCAGTTTTATGTTTGTCACTAATGTCTTTATCAAAATAATTTGAGATAAGGCAAGAAGACTTACAGTCACTTGGCCGTTTTTTCCTTCGTGACTTTTTTGCCTAATTTATTCTCAGGTAGTTTTTTTCATTATATTAAGAATGGACTCAGTTCACCGAGTTTGTCGTCAATTTTTCTGTGTAAGATTTTTATAACTCGTCTAGCTTAGTAGGCTTGTTTCTTGTTAAAAAAAAAGATGTATAAACAATTTGTAAAATCTATTTGCTGTCATGTGTCAGGACGCTTTATGGCTAGTCATAAATTTTTAAGTAACGGGACCAAAATACACTTTGACGATAAACTTATGTCATAGACCTTTTCACATAAATTAAAAAAGCGTTATTATTTGCAGAGATAAAAGACCATTCTAAATGCCCTCTTACGTCAATTTAGTGTTATTTGAAATAGACATACTCATCTTGAAAACTTGAAAAAAAACTAAAAAACAAACAAACTGCAGACCTTTCACTACTCAAAATCATCAAGAGGGTAACTTTTAATACGAGAAAGATTAAGTTTATTACAAGTATCATCAACGGGAAGAAAGTTAATTTTAAAAAACCTTTGATAAAAAAATGCAATGACATATAACATTTTACCCTAACTATTTCATCGGACATTTCTCAACAATCATAGTCTTTATTTTAGCATTAGTCATAGTTTTTGTTTTAGCATTAAGCAATTCACCACACCGATTTTGACTCTTTTTTCTAATGACTTAGTGATATTCTCAAGCACTTAATAAACTATCTAAGTCTGCTGCACCCTTAGATGCATCCTGCTCAAAGGTCTTTGACATCCAAAGAAGTCGCTATGAGAACTTCACGCAAAAGATGCATTCGGCAAAAAAAAAAAAGAAGATTAAAACACAGGTATAAAACTAGGCCTAAACGTTTTGGTACACATTTTTAATGCTGTGAGTGTGAGATCTTTATGATTCAGTTTGCAAATTGTCGAGTCTAGATCTAGATCTAAATCTAATCTGGATAATTTATTTTTTCTATTTGATAAAATTAGCATTAATTAATTGAGTTACTGAATTCATTGAACACCGAGTAAAATGTTTCTGACCTAAATCTATTCATTCGTACGTAATAATTATTGTGTATCAAAAGCGTTTTAGATTTATTAAAGCTGTGTAATTTTTCCATACCTATCGTCCTACAGAAAGGGGTCTGCAATCTGTAAAAGGGAAGGCGGAAGAGATTAGAGACCTTTAGCACACGCACCGTGTCTCACTACGCGTACGTGAATATCGGGAAAGCAGATCAAGGAAACTATAAAAGTAATGAAACCAGTTTCTAAAAATAGACCCACAGACGTTCCCGCCATGCTCACGCTTGGCTGCTTAAAGTCTGTATTGTGTTTACAAAAATGTGACGTAGATTTAGGTTAGAACCATTCAGATTTTCCAATAGATCGAAGACTGTGAATCTAGAGATAAGTTGATATCGTTATTTAGCCTTCGTGAATGGGAGCCATTTTTGTTGTAGTCCCATTTGACGAATTTAGATTTTAGATGTCTGCCTCTTGAAATTGAGGGACTGATTCAGTTTTTACAAAGCATATTAGAAGATCAAGATTGTAGATCCAACAATCTATTGCGGTTATTGTCAGTTTAATTTGGGTACGTGGGTGACTGTGATAAACCCACTTTGCCGGATGATAAAACTGATATAGGCTAGATCTCAGCTTGTTGAAAACAAGGAAGGTATGCCTACCACATTAGATCTCGATCGAAATGTAACTGTTTACCCAGTTCTGTTTACTTCGTAGCCAATCGCATAAGTACATACATAACAATGAATAATTTTCCGTTGCAATTAGATCCAATGGACCAATGGTTCTGACCTAAATCTACGTGCCAATTCAGGAAACACCATCTCTCCCGCCGTCCTCCTTGCAGAATGCGCACCTATTTGTGTGGTGCGATAGGAAAAAAATATTATACAGCTTGAATAAAACGCCCTTAAACCACTTTTGATGCATCCGCACCAGTAGGTAGATTCAGGTCAGAACGATTACATGCATACCATTGCACTGTAATGCTTTCTAAAAACACTTATCCCCTCCCTCCCTCTCTCTCTCTCTCTGCCGCTCCTCTTCTCTCGCACTCTATAACCAACGAGTAGGGTACTTTTTTAATTAGAAATAGACTTAAGTGTTAAAAAAAATTGAAACGCCAGTTTTTAACAAGGTTTCCATTTCACTACACCACTCTCCCTCCGTTTTGTGCTACCTATATTTTATCTTCTTCTTTCATTATCTCTGTCTCCTTGAGGACGCTGCTTCCGGGGCCTTCGTTATACCCTTCTGCAAAATTTTCTGTTTTTAGCCAGCCTTCTTTTTCTGTGTTGTCCTGTTCTAAAGGGAATTGTCTATAATTTTCTTTTATCTCCCTGTCCGTATTCCTTTTATTTTGTCCTTTAATTTTAATTTTCCCTGAATTCATTTTTATGGAGTCTAGCATAAGGTCCGCAACTTCGCGGGCTTAAGTGAAAAATGTAAGAAAGACCAGGCTGTCAAAAGTTGCCTCCTTTCAACTTTGTCCATTGTACCCTTTTCTGTGCGGCTCTCTTCAGTCTATGGCTGCAGCCCTGATGAACTCTGCAATCATCCGCAGGGCGGTCTGGGAGCCGTAGGGCTTTTGCCACAAGGACGTCACCTTAAGATATATATATTACTGAGCGGTGTCTGATTGATCATACGTAGATTGAAAAAAAAATATAGTCTCTTCTTCATCTCTCCTTCCCGAATTCTAATTGAGTTTCATTCTGTTCAAAAGTTTTTCCCTCTTCCTCGACCTTGGTTTCAATACTTTTTTACATCGACTTTGAGATTTAGTTTGCTGAATATATTAGAACTCCGATTGTTATTGACGATATGCGACCTGTCCTCCTGAAAAAGGTACATAATACGCTCAAGAATTTTTTTTCCGTTTGTTTTTATAACTGAATACAGAATTATAACGCTACCTTCATTTTTTAAAGCTTAATATCTTGAATTTATAACCTTTTTTTAATGTTTCCTTAAATTCAATGTCATATATAATAAGTATGTTCATTTTTAAGTATAATTACTATGCACTCTATACACAAATTAACACACGACAACTTTTTATCTTCGATAAAAGCACAGTGGAAGACTTTCATATAAGAATAGTGGAACCAGATAAAGGAAAACATGAGGAAAAGAAAACAAAATAAAAACGACACAGTAAGAGAGAGAGAGAGAGAGAGAGAGAGAGAGAGAGAGAGAGAGAGAGAGAGAAAGAGAGAGAGAGGGAGACAGACAGACAGAGACACAGACACAGACAGAGAAACAGACTGATATTTTTAGCACTGTTTTCCAAACTCACCCTGGCTATTCATCTATAGGTGACTTCTTTATTTAAAATGGAGGACTAAAATGCCTTTTAAATGGAGCTCGTTTGTTGGAACATTTTGAAAAATCGATTTCTAGCCAAAACTTATGATGTGGGCTTATCAATTTACCTGAGAAAACAATTCCTCCCTACGCTTTGAATGGTAGTTCTAAATGATTTAATGGTCTGAAAGGTGATTTGAATTGGCTTGAGTGTATGTTGATCTGTATGTAGAAATATTTTGGGAATTTTTCCGGCGAGGGAGGGGGCGATTGAGGCTACATTTTGTTTGGTGGTGGAGGACTATAGCCTTCTTTTTCCCTAAAGGTAATAAAAAAAACAAACAAACTATAAACGAACCCAAGAGGAGAATGCTCGAAATCGTCATAAGTCTTCCGATAGATCAACCATGGGCTAGTCATTAGATTTTTTAGTGACAAGATAATGGGATGGCATACACCCTCAATACCACAAACGTGCGCCTAGAAGGCGCGTGTGCTGCTGTGGCACTCGACTGATGATTGTCGGGGTTGCCATATACAGACTACTGTGCTTTTTTCTTCAAATCTGCCGGATATTTAGCAATCTCTATTATTGTATTATTTTTTCTCAGAGACGTTTGGTCTACTAGTTTTTTTAATGTGATTTGCCAGACGCTCTTTTAAAGCTCCTGTGTTTATGATAATAGATATTTATGAGAAATTTTGTTACGCAAAGTAAATGTGAAAGAAACAAAAGCAATAGTTGTCGTTCATAACATGAGGCAAACACAAGTATTATTACCCTGAAGAACCCAATGTCTTTAATAATGTAAATCCATTAAAGAATATTTGTAACCTGAATTCTAGAATAATAGATAGAGACCGGCATGCTCTTTATGGGGGTTTTAAGTAAAAAGGATTTCTTGGCCAGTTTAAATGCAACTTAATGGTAATCTGTCCTTTTTGGTACCTTGTAACTTTAAATATACAAACTCGATAAAAATTTCTTTTAATCCAAGAACGTGGGTAAAAAAGTTGCACCTATTCAAAACTTGCTGATAAGTTTTCACTAAAAATCCTGTCTCTCACCATTTTAATTAACTTGTGAATAAGGTATTTTATCTTAGTCTTTAATTCCATAAGTAAAATAATCTATCTGGTAGTGTAGTTAAATCTTCCTACCTACCTACCTATCTGCAAAAATACCTATTTACTTTTGCAATGATGACCTACACCATGCCATCTTCCGAACCTCTACACCTTTCCTCCTTTCTCGTCCAATCTCTCATTACCCAATCCATTTTCTTCAAATAGTAAACTGAATACTTAAATCTGTTGGTTTCACATGTAAGTTAAATCGATGTCCCTGCGTCTAAGCCAAACCAATAAATTTTCTTCTAACTTGAACTGACAACCTTGCTTTAACGATGCTGATACCGTCACGTGTAAACTTTTCACTTGTATCATTTGTTCTATAGGATAGCAGACTCTAGGCGCCATCAGGCCTAAGATTCGTTTAGACTCACCACCTCAAAAAGCTCAAGGGCTTTCCCAGCGGATTCAAATCATGGTCATTGTTCTTTTTTATTTTTACAGTTTCGTCTTTTAGAGAAAGGTGTATTTCTTCGATTTTAAACAAAGGCACGTTTGAAAGTTCACTGCATCAAAGAAGATTTAATATAAGTCAATGAAATCTGGTTCGTTCTGAACAAGGTATTTTGCAAAATGTTTCTGACTAAGAAAATGGCTGTTTTAGCGTAGTCTCCTTACCCCCCTCGCCCTTATCTCAAGCTCTGCGAACAAACCAATTCTGACTGCAGATAGTTAAAGCGACTTGTTCCTCTTGATTTACCCTATTTTTTAATTGAATACTTTTAAAACAATAAAAATAATCTCCTGAATAATTAGCCGTGTAAATTGGATTACAACAAAAAATTACCTGGTTTAATAAAATGATTGAAATATTATGAAGGTATTATTCCTCAAGCCCGTGATCAAGGCTGCATTACCCAACCTTTTTTCTTCAAGGAGCGTGGTGGCGACATGGTATAAGCTATGTTTCTCTAAGTGGCAAGGCGGTGGGTGCCGAAGTATCTATAAGTCGAAGGTTCGAATCATACTAGGGGCAGACATTTCTAGCAATTCCACTAAAAAGCCTACTTCTCTTCACTGCTAATTTCATACCTTTAAATTATTTCAATCATTTGATTGGGCAGTGGCTGCCTCCACAATTTATTCTGTTTTAATAAAGCTAAGTAAATAACTTTTTTTAGCATCCTAGAAAACACATGTACTTGGAGAAAACAAGCCTCCCGTCCAGGGTGGATTGGTCGGATGTCGCAACCTGAACCTTTAAAGACGTTGATATCTTAAAGGAGACATTTATTTAACACAATTTTTTAATCAAATTTATCAATAAATTCAAGGAAAGGTATTCTTGTGTTAATATAAAAATATTGGCATTTTCTAAAAAAACAAAACAAAAACAAAAATCAAACTAATTTCCGACTTCCAACTCATTCACCCTGAACGCGAAACATAACTCAAACGTCAAAATTTTCGCCTGTGTCGAATTCACCCTGGCTGTCTTACTTACAATTCTGTGTTTTCCATTCTAAAGATCAAATGTCTCCTAACAGTGCAAATGAGTCCGATGTAGGAAATTTCGATTGGAGAAAACGTCTTTAAAAGTTCTTTAAATTAATCCTAATTTCTCTATCTTGTAAACTTTTGGAATTTTCTAAAGCAATGTTTCGAAACGTCATGAAAAATTTTTAAATTCAATATGTACCACTAGAAAATTCAGATAATGCACTTTTCAAAAAGTATAAACACGTCGATGTGTAAAAATTGCAATATCCGACTCATTTGAGTGTTTGCAAGACAATCGTATAACAGTCTGCATTGTTTACCGATAATGACTGGTCAAAGCAGGCTTTAAAAAGTTGCCATCAACCTAACTCAAGATCTGTCGAAATGTTCGGATGTCGCCAAATCGCTGCCAAATTATTCTTATGCGACGCGGTACGGTCTCCAGCTCCGTAAGGGCATATTCTATTTCCATCACCGAGCAATGCATAGGGCCCCAGTCCTTCATCAAATTTTATAATTATGATTGAGTATTGGCTTGTATTATATCATTATATCTTTATGATTGGGTGTTGGCTTGTATTAAAAAAGACTCACTACTCCCAAATAAATTATTTATATATATCACTTGAAGCAAACAATTGGCAGTTTGTACAGGGTGAGGTGGAATAACCTAGGTAAACAAGGGATGTAACTTTGCACCTTACTGTATCAGGATTAGAAACCTGGCTAACAAGACCCAGAGGTCGGGTGTTAACCACTGATATACCAAATTTAATGCGACATTGCTCCACCCGTAACTGTTCCTTGGTGTTCATCTCCTACGGTTCTCTCCGTTTCTAGTTCTTTTCCATTATGCCCTGCCTTCCATCCCCGCCTTTTCTAATTCTACATCTACACTTCATTTCCTCTTTGCCTCAAAAATCTCTTTTTAGTTAATTTTCAAAAGGATTTTGATATTTTCTTCAGAATTCATGTTGCCATATCCTTTTATCCCTCAAGCCCGTGATTTAGGCTGTATTCCCCCGTCTTTTCTCTATATTTTCTGATTCTGACTCTTTCAATTTCTCTCATCCTTCTTTTCTCTCCCATTCTCTTTATTAGTTCTTAACTGTCAGAAATAAAAGCGTTTTTTTTTTCAGATCAAAAGAAGTGAAATTTATTAGCTCATCAAGGAAATCTTTCCACAGAACGAGGTAGGCCTAGCAGTCCTTTTACTTGCATTGAATAAATACTATTACATAGTAATAACAATGATAAAATGATACATGAAACAATTGAGTTGATAACAATATGATTAATGGTATTGACAATAGTAAAAAGAATAATAGTGATGATGTTATGAGGACGATAATTACGATGACAATTGTGAGGGGTATAATAACAATAATGATATTCATAAAAACCATATTATGAATGCTGTCGTGATGATAACAATTGTGTGGGTGTAATAACAATAATAACAGAGACATTAAAGATCATGCTGGTAACAAATACAGCAATAATTATAACGATAACAACAATGACATAAAAACGAAAAAAAAACCACCATTATTCTTATAAAAGATACAAAGATAGGTTTGTAAGACAAAAAAATTGTGAAGGAATTCCATCGAACGGCTAATACAAGTCCACTAAACGAAACGTAGAGAAGTGACATTTAACTATATTATCCACCATCTTCTCCCAGAAATGACAACAATCATGCCGGCAAGAGTTTTTTTCCAGCACGATGAAATAACGCAGTAGGATTCCTCCATCTACAATATTAATAGTTGAATTACTTGTATTGACAACAGTTTGTCATGCACGTTGATCCCATTGGATGCAAAGATGAAGTTTGTATCCAGCCTAGACGCATTTGTATAATAAAACAGTAAAGAAAGCAATCATTATAGCTTACAGAATAAGCAACTGCCCCTAAGACATATCTCTCCTTGCGGAAACTGCACCAGCGTATATAAATGTCACCAACGGTAACGGGAAAATAACAAAGCAAAATACAAAAAAGGCTCATTAACAAAAATCAAGGGCATCAGCGAGCGATCGCAAAATTATCAAAGGTATAGAGAAAAACATTAACCTGTGGAGTGGCTCTTTGCGTAAGGTAAACAATCAAAGTTATCAATACGCCATTTAATTTTCACGCCCAACTTTAAACGCGAGAACATTTTTGGAGAAGGACATTTATTAATACCACACACAACTATACTAGTTACTCATATATAGTATTTGAACTTTAGTTGACATCCAAATATTATTCAGAGCGGTGTTTTCATGAAAATGTATATTGTAACACACACAAAAAAAACAACTACTAACGTAATAACACATGGAATACGCATCATAATTATTTGTCTTATTCTTGTTTCCTCAATAAATTCTAACAATCGTGTCTGAAGCACGTGGGAATGACACAAAAGTGTAATAGGTATGTGTTCTCATATGATAATTTATAAATTGCAATTTTTCACCTACAATAACTGTTAATGGAAGGGACAATAAAATTTGAATGTTTGTGAACCTGAGATGTAATGAAGACTTACTATTAAACATTGCATACAGAATGAATTTGTATTTGCATTTGTTCTCTGTAGGGAGATTAAAATTACGCACAACTTTTACCTGCGGTTCCAGGAGATTCTTTTGTGTAAACAACAGGCGGTGCTTTGAAATACAAACAAAACACCATTGCTCGTATGTTTTGACCATATTTAAGCTCATGGAACCATGCATCTTGTTAACAATGTTAACGATTTGAAGATTTCGGACAGAACAGGGTCAATGAGAAACAGCAGGCAAAAACATTCGGTAATTAGAGCAAACATATTAAAACAGAAGTCTAGAAATCTTCTCTACCTGCGTAATTTAATTGTGAAATTGTTAATGCATAGCAGTTAGCTTTTAGCCGTGTATTGGCAATGTCACAGCAGTAAATTTGAAAAAGAAAAAGAAAAATGAGAAGTGATTAGTCCAATTAGTGGTCGAAAGTACTGCGTACAGTTGGGTGATGACGGAAACGTCAACAATGAGGACTGGTGTTTTTTGGGGGGAGAGGGACTTAAATGAAAAACGTGGAATGTCTTCTGCTTGCAAAATGTGTGAGAATTTCTTTGTCTGTGACGGCTGAGTCTCTTTTTTCGAATGAGGCCGAGCCTGAACAGCCCTTCTTTGAGCGGCTCCATTTCCTATGGGCTCCTCTTCCGCCCGAGCGGAGTCCGCGAAGTCTGTCTGGTGGTATCACGGGTAGACTGCACGCCGGTTCAAACACGTCTTCGCTGTCACCTGCCTCGCTCTCGGACACGCCCACTGAGCTCCGCCCACTGATGCTGTCTGGGCCGATCACCCTGTCACCGTCAGCGTCAATGCCGAGCCCTCCCCCGATGGACGTTGAGGTGCAGGTAAGTGGTTCGTACTGGCCCTTGTCGTGAGAAGAAGAGATAGAGTCAGGTCTGACCAAAGGAGGCGCCAGAGTGTACCGCCCACTAGAAGAGCTGGACGCGATTCTCCCACCACTGCTAGACCCGCAGTTTCGGCACGACGGACCGGAATGGCCCATTGCTCTCCGGCCCTCCTCGGCATCGGCCGCCAAACGTATGGCCAGTTTCCGAGCCCGGCTGTCTAACTGTTTTGTGTGCCAGATGTAGGCAAGTAAGAAAAATAGGAGTATGCAGAAAGCAGCCACCGATGCAGCCGTGACCAGAGCAACAGGGAATTCCCTTTTTATCTCTCGTCGACCTGACACGGGGTTTTGTGACGACCGGGGTTCAACTTTCTTTTTGTTGTTGGCATTGTTTTTTCCATTTTGTTGTGTTTTGGCTTCCGCGTTAGTTGCTGGAAGTGTTTGATTTTTAACGCTGCTGCTTTGGCTACTATCAACGTTTTCATTTTGTAATTTCAATGAAGGAAAATCTTGGGCTCTGGAATTGAAGAGTTTCTGTCCACCAGTAAGGTTATTGCCAAAGCTGCTGTTATTTGGTGACTTAAACTCGCCGTAAGTACCGCTACCGTTTCCGTTGGCATTCATCATGTTGAGACTGTTGCCAAGCTTCGGTCTCGTGGTGGTATCTGAGGACGCTCCAAGCGTTGGGGTAAGGGCAAAAGTCAAGATCAGGAACAGTGAGCACGTGACTTGAACGTTGATAAACACCAACACGTGACAGATTGCCCTTCTCAACGGTCGCCAGGCACAATGCAAGGGGACAGCCCGATGATCACAGCACAACGTCCAAATGGTTGACGCCATGCTGAGGTTTGTTCTCTCACCAGGTAAAGGGGTGCGGCCGACATCGACTCATTTCATCCTGCGGAAAATAAAAAGAAATTTCCACTTTAGATTGGGTTTTTAACTAAACCTTGTCATGGGGCTGTTAGACAGGACAAAGAATGAGGCTTGTTGGCTGTACAGTAACTGTTGCCGATAAAATTAACATTCATTTTACTAAAACACCACATTGTTCGAAAATTTTCCTTATCTTTCTATTTATGATGATTTCGTAAACAAAATCTACTCATAACAATGACAACAGATATAAGCATATATTTGCATTTAAATCCCTTGGACTTTGTTGTTTATTAATAACCGCTTATTGTACCTGTTTTTCATCTACTGTTAAGGTTGCGATATATTTTATCTGGGAATCCCTTTGATCCTCTCTCCTGTGTCTTAAGATCCAAGGAATTGTTTTTATTACGCGATTGGATATTTATGATCGTATCGGTAACAAATCCGTGCCTTTGAAAAGAGTTAAATATACTCAATCAATCTGGGAGACGAAATAGGCCAGTGGACCTCGCGATAAGAGACAGATAATGATGATCAAGGCACACAGGTTTACATGAGAAAGAGAAAAATGACTGAGGTGTCATGAAAAAAACAACAACATGTAAAACATTCAACAGGAAGAGAGTAAGAGAGAGAAAGAGAGAGAGAGAGAGAGAGAGAGAGAGAG
>BMAT01002039.1:528273-548585 GCA_019649035.1 Elysia marginata | reverse complement strand
TAATTTAAGGGCACGGACGTAATAAATTGTTTCAATGGTTTTTGTTATTGAAAACAGTAGGATGTAAGGTGTTTGTATATCAATACAACCCACTGCTTTATAATTGTACACAGATATTTCATATCTAAATTCTCATGGTTACATCTTGTAAATACTTGAAAAAATTACACCATCTCTTCTTATACATTATTTCAACGAGCTTCGAAAAAAAAAACATCTGATAGACACCCGTCTGTTTTAAAAATAAATATATCAAAGGAAGATAGACTGTGATGTTAAAATGTGATGATAGAAGTTATCGTAACGCCTGTTGACAATCGATATGAAGCAGCCTAGACAAGTGTTTTGTTTTATGCTATCGATAAATAGATCAAAGCAAAAGTTCATAACGTCTTGAAAGTTCAGCAGTCTTTTTTCATGCAGTAGTTTTGCACCAATGTCACCGAATGAAATAAAACAGTAAAAAAAAATACCAAAAAAAAATATTTTGTTGGGGTTGAAGGTTTGCATCGTAGCCCTACAATAAATAAATGAGAGAATACAAGAAGCAATCATCTTTCTGGGATTTAAGACCATTATTCTTGGTAAACATGAATGAAGACGTCACATGTGCAGTAAGCTTCTCAATTTAGCACAACCTCGAACTCGAGCATGATCCATGCTACTTTTCATGGTGCTAATACTAAATGTTGGGAAAACAAAGCTTTTTACGTCTGACTATCGCAGTACATTGTTATTGCTAGGTTAGCATGAAAGGCAAGGTGGCGCATCATCAAAGATGCTTACACCAGCAAACTCTAGCATTTGTTCAGGAGGTCTGGCAAGGACGGCAGCCCTTTCTGGTGTTTAGACTACCAGGTTTTTTGGGGGGTACGCCCAGGTGATGAATATCGTGTGGCTGAAGTAAACTTTTTCGTTTTGAGTGAGTCGGTAGGTAAGTGGGTTCTAAGATAACTTTTTTGTGAAAGATGTGTGTTGGAATACGTATAGGGAAGAAAAAAAAGAGATAGATAGAGAGAGAGAGAGAGAGAGAGAGAGAGAGGGGGAGGCAGGCTAGAAATATAGAAGATGGAGAAGGATACAAACAAGTCAGAGTGTGATAGAGTCAGAAAATAACAATAGATAGAAAGGGAGAGAGCGCGCTTTGAACATTACGAAGGTTCATAGAGATTGGTAGATAGATAAATTGATAAAGAGAGAGAGAGAGAGAGAGAGAGAGAAAGAAAGAAAGAGAGAGAGAGAGAGAAAGAAAGAAAGAGATAGAGAAAAAGAGAGAGCGAACACGGAATATGATTGATAAAACGATACACTAAAAAGGGAAGAAAAGGGCAAAATTTATTCGCCAAGAAAAGAAGTAAATTATACCAAATGTGCATGATAATATAATTGAACGTTAAGTAGGGAAAGCAAACGAAATTCGGTCTTTGCATAACAAGCTCTTTGACTGCTGCTTTTTGCCTCGCATGTCTGGTCTCTGATATAACCTTGTAGATGAAAAGAGACGTTCAAATTCAAACAACCAACCAACTCGCATGTCTGACAGCCAGTAGAATTATACACTAGATTCCGAACCTTTTCACTGAGACATCTGTAAAGATGTAGAATCAAAACTCAAAACATAACAGAGTTAAGCCATTCTATAATGCGTAATAGAGGCGCAACGTAGCTAGCGCTTATTTGTCCAATATAGGTACTTGTTGATATTTTAGATGGACTTACTTATATCAAAGAAATACATTCGTGAGCTGGCCTCAGAAAATCACGCGAAACTCGCTCAGATTGTTTTTGAGTTTCAGCCATTATAGTTTATTGCTTTGTTAAAACGGATAATGTCAGGATATAGAAAAAAGTGGAGGAGTAATTTGTTTTCAATCCCGTGAGGGATATGTAATACGCTTAAAATTTTTTTAGTAACTTAATATGTCAAAATTCTGAGTCTGTGCCTAATTTTCTCAGACCACATCCCGTTTGAGGTACTGGACTGGTAGATATGGCAATTTGGTCCCTGAACCCCCCCTATTTGATATAAAACACGTCTGGACTCGGCGAAGACAAGCTTTCAATATCATAACATTGTATTAATGTAAACTAATTTCATCAACTTTACAAAGGTATAAATGAATTCTATGCAAGCTTAACACCCGCGTTTTGGGATTTTTTCCCTGATCAAATAATGTGGAGACAAAAAATAACAATAGAAACAATAATATTAACAATAAAAAATATACATTAAATTCCTTTCAAATGTTGTGTGCTCTTGCAAAAAGTGTACTTGCTCTTGCAATCATATAAGAAAAGAAATCTAGAGATAAAAAAACCATTAATTAAAAAAGCTAATGATAGACATTCTATGAAATAGCTAAATAGCAAAGAAAAACATCGAGATCGGCCTATGTGTTTCTGCGCTGCTGGGCCGGGCTCAACATGAAGAATCCAATTAATTCGAGAGACCTGAACAAACAGCGAGTGGTAACCAGATTTCCAAGATAACACTTACTTTCCACAGAGCAAGAGAGAGAAACAGGGGCAGATGGAGAAAGAGCGAGAGAAAGAGCAAAAGATGATATGAGAAGAGGAGAGAGAGAGATAGAGAGAGAAAGAGAGAGAGAGAGAGAGAGAGAGAGAGAGAGAGTACAGGGGTCAAGATGTAAATTCTGGCCTGGCCATAGGGTGAGCAAAGTGGCTTCATCTATTCGACTAAATGGCAATCTTGTTTTTTCTAACTAGCTGAACCCTTAGCTGCAGTAATTACCTGCACTGTTTATTTACTACATGTAGGTGATGGATTTAACGGTTTTTTTTTTGTTTTTTTTGTTTTTTTTTTTGGGGGGGGGAGAGAGGGAAACATGCAGTTTCAATATAATAGAACAAAAAAACATGACTATTTCTATAGCGCATTATCGAGAATTAATGGGAAGATAATTATGAAAATTGCTTTCGATTTAAATAATAAAGAAATAGAGAAAAGCATAATTATTATTCAAAAGGCATATTTTAAAATTAGAAATTGCGACATGTATCCGACACATGTGCGCTAGTCTCAAGACTAATGACCGCAGTAGGAGCATACGCGTTTACCCGAACTTCAAGTCGACATTATCGTTGGGTTAGGGAAGATCATCTCACAAAAATAAATGCCGGATCAGTTAACGTTGTCTACATAGACATGAAAAGATTTCAAGTCCAAAGGTTATCTAAGAGCAGCGTTTTATCATGTTTTAAATCGACTCATCTACGAATGGCGTTTTAAATTGTGAAAATCGACTCATAAACGAACAGCGTTTTATCATGTTTTAAATCGACTCATCTACGAATGGCGTTTTAAAATGTGAAAATCGACTCATATACGAAGAGCGTTTTATCATGTTAAAAATCGACTTATCTACGAATGGCGTTTTAAAATGTGAAAATCGACTCATATACGAACAGCGTTTTATCTTGTTTTAAATCGACTTATCTACAAATGGCGTTTTAAATTGTGAAAACCGACTCATATACGAACAGCGTTTTATCATGTTTTAAATCGACTTATCTACGAATGGTGTTTTAAAATGTGAAAATCGATTCATCTACGAACAATTTTTTATCATGTTTAAAATCGACTTATGTACGAATGGTGTTTTAAAATGTGAAAATCGATTCATCTATGAACAGCATTTTATCATGTTAAAATCCAGTGCAGCATCTTTCAACATGCAGGGAAAAAGCAAGTGTTTTCAATTCAAGTAACATCCGGTATTGCAGTATTATCGTGGACTGAACGTTTCATCTACCAGCGCGCGATGTTTATAATTTTTGTTTGCTGACAATATGAACTAAAACAAAACAAAAAACAAAACAAAACGAAACAAACAAAAACCGAACCGTCTAGACAAAACAAGAAAACGAACTTAGCGCACTCAGCAAAGAACTCTATGTATCAATGCAAAACAGGAGTCGTCTTGCTTACATAATACAGTTGATGAACTTAGTGGACTGTTGTAGCTCTTGAGTAAAAAAAAATAAGGGATACAAGTACATAGGATCGATGATATTCCTCGCCATGTAGAATGATTTCCAAGTGAGAACAAGCGCAAGAGATGTCGAGCAGGGTTATCAACACCGACCTCGATAATTATCGTGAGACCGATATTTGTATGCCGACGGGACATGGTCGCCTACATATCCACGCAATTATAAAACAGTAGCTAACAGTAACAGTTATTGCTTTCCGCGATTCAGATCGAATGAACGGTTAGGGTGAGAGTTTTATTGATACCTCGTTAATCATAAGAGAAATCAATACCCGCTGATTGCATTTCTGGCTGTCGACACGTTGTGCGATATGTTACCGAAGATTGGCTGTTTAACTATCGGCAGAAACAAGATTGAGAGAGAGAGAGAAAGAAAGAAAGAGAAATAGATAGATAGATAGATACAAAGAGAGAAAGAGAATTGAATTGAATTGAGCTGAAATTTTTTTTATTTTACAACGGTAGCAAATTAGGCACAGTGCCTTTTTTCATTTGGCCGTTAAATACAAACATGATATTATTATAGAGAGAGAGAAAGAGGGCGAGACAGACAGACAGAGACAGAGACAAGAGCAGAGACAGACAGATACTGAGCAAACAAAGAGACAAATACAGATCGGAAGAGATTTAAAATATTGCCTAAATGATAAAAATTACGAAGCTAAGATTTTCTTTATTCTTTTAAAACTTTCAGTACGGATTAGCCTACTGCGCTTCCACACCAAAAATTTTGCAATTTTTTTTGGCTGTAAAATCCTATGTAGAATATCGAAAACGCAAACAAAAAAATTTGCTTAACATTTCAAAATAAAAAAAAAACAGCAAAACAACAGCAACAACAAAACATAAGAATTTGTTATATCGAAATCTATGAAAGCGCCAATAAAATTTTTTTGATTATCTGTTTAAAGAAACTTGACACAAACTTGGAGTAGAATAATACTCTCCCATTTATGATTCTTAATGCAAGATGCGCAAATAAAAGTTATAACACAAAATTTTGTTGATTGCCAGTTAATTGAATCGTTAATTACCAAGCAAAAATTAAAAATCTAGGAATAATCAAAAGAGTTGACATCATGTAGTTTTTTCCTTGTGTTTTTTTGTCACAACATTGTGTGTGTGTGTGTGTATGAAAATACTCCTTTTTCTCTGAAAAATCAAGCGGTTTTAACACTGAGTCCAACAGAAATGCGACACAAGATAAAGCTTACTTTAAGTCTCAATTCCAGACACTTAAGACAATTATAAAGGATTTTCTACTTTAGTCAAGCTGTCAAAAGACAGTTTTTTAAAGAAATAAAAGCAAACCTGCATAACTCATCATGTTTTGACTTTTCTTTGAGAGAAACACTAGTAGATGTGGTAACGGCAGTCAAAAACTATTTTATAGAACCTATTTTCTTTTTACTCGAATATAAAGAACTCCTGTAGCCTCTTGAACAAGTCAGGAAAGTAAGACAGTTTTAACCACACGTAAAAACAGCTGATATGTAGGATGTAAAAATAACTATTTGGGATTATTGGTTGCAGTGCAATAAATTCTAACTAAACGCTCCGAGCGTACAATCACACTTAAATTAACGTTTTAGAGAACTCACTTTCTAAACGCTTCAATCTCTTCAGCAATTCAACACGACATATCTCATTGCCTTACTGAGGTTTTCAGTTTTATTTTTTCTTTAAGTCAAGGCAGGAAATTATTTTTATCTGACTAGAAGAGGAAAAAATATTTTTTACCTATACAAACTGCGTAAGATGTCACATGGTGTGACAAACAATACTGATTCGGCATCTGCGTGCGTGGTTTTTTTTTAAAACAAATTGATCTTTAGGGAATCCACTTGGCAGTTAGTAGCAATATTGCTCATTGATCTGTTTGAAGCGCTCAAACTTCTTTAAATTGATTAAACAAATAATGTACGTTATGTTGGAACGTCTTTAATTACCTATTATTTTGTTCTTTTCAAGGGTTTATTGAGAGTTCTTAACAATAGGTAGAGTTAAACTTTTAAGTTCATGTATTTAAACACTGTGCTATTTACAACTAATCGAAAAGCAGGGAGTGAGAGATAAAGAGATAAAGAAAGAGAGAGATAGGAATGGAGAAAGAAAAGAGAGAGAGAGAAAGAGAGAGAGAGAAAGAAAAAAAGAGAGAGAAGGAAAAAAAGAGAGAAAAATTAACTTTTTTCCCAGACTTTTTTTTCACGTTTCATCAAAACTAAACAAAATCGAATCGCTTTCATAATCGACTATGACAACACCAAAAAAGTAGCTCTAGCATTTTACCTAATAAAACAGCAAATAGAATAAAAATAAAAAAATTTTGGATTACTACCAGTCATTTTTCCGAATCAAGAAATACGACCCCAGGAAAAACGAATATCGTTTCAATCTGGTTCAAGATCGCATACCATGCAATACATCCCTTATTGATTGATCGAAAATCGGTAATACTGCATAGCTTTATCTTTGTATCCAAGCCTGAGAGAAATAAAGGAGACAGCAAGACAGATGTGCTGCTTCCCAGTACCAAACACACGACCCCTTCATCAATCCTTTTTTCGCCCGCTTCGTATTACGCTTATTTTAACCTGGTGTGTACCGGCGCTTTTAAACACGAGCTTAAAGAAGTGAGGCTGTATCGGCCAATCTGGTCATTGGTAGCTTTACTTTTAGAATATAGCTTGGCAGAAAGTTCGATAGGCCAGAAAAATGACACTTGAAATCTGATTTTAAAAAAAACCAGAGGAAATAAAAATATATTGTATGGGATTAATTTTGCGTGTGGATTTTCCGAAAAAAATTCCTTTCCGCGTGTCTTCAAAAATATTTAACAACGTTCGAATATTTGGCTTATATTAATGCAAAAGCAATACAAACATAGGCAGAATAAAACTGTAGCAGACATACAAATAAAATGTTGGGAGTTTTCTTAGTATTTTGAGCCAAGATAAATTGGGAAGATTCCGTGCTAAAAGAGTCGGTAGCACAATAAGTCAAAGAATTGGCGTTATCCAGACAAACGAAATAAACAAAAGAGACAATGGACGATGTAAGTAACTGATACAGATGGCGATTCTTTTGAAACATGTTCAAATAAAAGGTGAGTCACTATAAATCCACAATAGCTAATTTGTGCTGCGATAGGGCCCAATTGGAAAACCAAAAACAGAATTCTGTTATAATCGTGCCCCTGTCTAATACACATCGATTCGATATTGCTAAACAACAGAAGAGACTCAATGTTTCTGCCAATCTTCGCTACTCCAACTTCAAAACACGACAGATGTTATCACTCCTGCGATTTTCAAAATATTTGCCTGTAAAGCAATCTGGTTCTAGCCAAGTTTGCATGTTTCTCGATGTTTACGCCAGTGATACACGAGGCATGTCTTCTTTTTCTACCCCTGCTTTCTCTTTGTCAGGACCAAAGCAATCTGTCTGCCTGTCTGTCTGTCTCCGTGTGCCTGTTTCTTTCTTCCTCTCCTCATTCAGTCTCTCTATTGATTTTTCCTCTAATCACTGCGTATCTCTCTTACTTCCCTCTTCACTGTTTTTCTTTTTCTTTCTCTACCCTATATTTTCCACCCTTCTCATTTATACACACCGAGAGAAAGGAGTGCCAAAAACAAGAATACTTAAGTATCAAGAAGACGAGCCCCCTTCAATTACCAGGAGGCAAACACTGATATCCCACAAAACCTTTACCTACTGGTAGTGGGCCAAGGTCAGCTTCTGGAGAAATAGATACCTTGCCGTCTGATACACGTGCAAGACTCTTTTTAAAATTTTATAATTATTATAAATGTTTCGATAATTGTCTCGCGACCAGTAAAAATAAGTTGGATGTAGGAAATTTAAAATCTTAGAACAGCCTTTGAAAAAAAGTCTTTTTTTTTCTTAATATTTCAAATCAAATTAATTTCTTATATTATGTTCACATAATTTGGGTAATTGCATGCAGTTTTGAACGTTTGAAATCTTAGAAAATGTTTTGTTCAAAATGCCTAAACCAACGCCTTGTCAAAGAAAAAAAAATTGCATCACCCAACACATTTAATACTGGTCGCAGTAGTAACTTCTATAAATATTAAAATCTTACAAAGCAATAGTTTTCGGTTAAAATATCAACTTATCTGAATAATGTCCTGGCACAAAAATTTTGTGTTTTCCTGGTCTCCGTGACATTTTTAACTATTTTTCCTGATAACATGTTTTATCTTTATGGTGGGGAGATTGGTGCAGATAAAAAAACGTCGTTAGATGTTAGATGACTTACTGCACTTGCATTTCTTTTACCGCATCGGGATGACAATAAAAAATTGAGCGACGCTTATTAAATCATAATAAAGGCAATCATAATTTTCGGTTACATGCCAAAACATTTCAACATCAACAAAAACAAAAATCCCTAGAAAACGAGTACAAAAACAAGCAACTAATTTAAAAATAACACTCTACAACAAACGACAACATTTAAGAAGTTTGCACCAGATCGATTATGGTTAACTACCATTATACTGGCATGCGACCGTATTCGGCTCATAGATCTAAATTTGACCTATCTGACCTATAATCGTCCCTTGCCTCTCAGTTATCCGACAAAATCGCTTCGGCCCCTTCTGGCATTCTTGCTTTAAGTTTACTCTACTGGCGTCTCTTTTTCTGCGATGTTTCTTACATCGCCGAAGTCCTTTTGGCTTTTAAGAGTGAGTGATTTGACGTCGATGTTAAGCACGACAGATAATGTAGTTATTGGTCTCCCTCGGTGTTTATCCCCTTGTGAGTTAAAAACAAAACCCAACAGTTCATTGCATTATTTGCGGGACTTTCTTTATCTCTCCTTTGAATATGTCCGAAAAGGGACCAGCAGCTCTCTCAAATATTAAATGGAAATTGTGCGCTCGTTGCATTGTTATACAGCTACTTATTTTTAATTTTCACGGGATATCTTATTCCTAGGATTTCATTAAGCTGTTTTCTAATTTTGCTTTCCTAGCATAAGTAGGCCTATGTCATATGAGTGTTCCTACATTTTGTATTTTCCTTGTGGTCTCATTTTGTGGTTTATTCTGTTGTTTTTTTTACATTGACAAAGACTTTGTGCCTTTCTAATATTTTGATCTTACTTTTCTAATGTTTTTGGACTTTTTCTACGTCGACACCTTGCGATACAATATAGTCTACCAGGTCGGCGTATTAAATTTTCTCTTAAGTCTTCTTTTTCAGATAAGTTTTTTGGTTTCTGTAGTGTGACTGTTACTTTTTTTTCAAGACATGTTCTAAAATATAATAAACAACGAATAAAAATAAGGGGGCTGAGGCTGCTTCTTTAGGTGTGCCTACACAAACAAAATTATAGAGTCTACATTGCTTGCGAACGGCTTTGTTTCACTGGCACCGTCTATCTTACTGTCGGTGTAGCGTGGCTAAGTACGAAGAGTACAATTTTGAATTCGTCGTAGACAATAATGTTTTTAATGAGAATATCGAGGAAAGCTTTTTTTTTATCAAAAGTATCAATGCCGCCCACACGTTTATTCCTGTAATGTTTATGGAGATTTTCTCTTGGAGAGTTTTTGTGGTAAGCCACTTGTGCACTCTGCCTCAGTCAATTCTATTTATCTTAAAATCTTAAAGACTCATAAACATACAAGCTTTGTAAAGGTAGAGGCCACACGCACGTGATAAATTTTATAAAAAATACACCCACAAAGGCAAAATATTGGTTTTACACTTTACATGTTGAAATGGGCTTTTTGAAAAAAAAATAGCAACAAAATATCAAAGACAAACCAAAACAACGTATGGCATGTATTGTCTTTCAAATACAAAACATAATAATAACTTAATGGCATGTTTAAACAAAACTGTTGGGGAAAACTGGGGCATAGAGTTCAAGCAATTTACAAAGAAAACAACGCACTGGCGTGCACTAGAAATATGCAAAGCAGCCCCGGGTTGTCAGGCTATTATTTAAAACTGGAGCAATGACAAAGTGTGAGGGAAAACAGATGTTGGTCTGGCATGGCACAAGCCACCAGCGGAGAATCTTTACAGAAGAGTAATGATTATCAATAGCTGCATACATTAATATTGTCTAGTGCTTAATTTACAGAAGAAGAGAAAGCAATGCATATTTCTACTTAAAGTGACATTACAAAAAGTCTATTGTTTGACATAGAGCCTATGCAATCTTTACAAAGAATAAAAATTAACAGCTGAATAGATTTATCATCTTTAGTAAGTATATTAAAAAGTGATAAAACAAAACATTTCTCATTTGAAAAGGAATCTGTTAATACAAGTACTCAAACACTGTATGCAAATTAAAATACACAATATACCCAGAAATGGAACAAAATTTTACTGCAATCGTGTTTTCTCTGTTCGTTTTATGTAAAAATATGTTCTTAAAAAAATCAAACCAATGAGTGAAAAAGCAATAAGGATGTGAAATGTACGTGCAAAATTATGCAATACGTACAGAAAAAAATAGAAAGACCCGTTACGTTACCATCACAACCACTAGGTTAAAACTAAACGTAGAATAAAAGTAGATCTATTGGTTTGAAGTCTAGACATCTATATTGCGCCATAAATCCTGGTGATAAAGGCTGGTATAATTTGAAATGCGAACCATTTTCAGACCAAGATAATTGTCCATAGCCAACTCATGAATACGTCGCGAGTAAAAGAAATTTCATGACCGCATCATTATAGGAATGTGTTTTTAATGCTGAAGAGGAAATGTAAGAGTCAACTAAAGGATGTAAACAAAACTCGTATGCCAAGTCTTTGGTGTACGCCTTTGAATTTACGCCTGTGCATGCATATTATTTTTAGAGCAACACTTGAGTTGTAGTTTGTTTCACTTTTACTCATACTACAACAAATATGCTCGGAATGTGGGCAAAGTGATAGAGATAGATGTATTAAAAAATTACCAAAAGGCATTTATTGCATTTACTGTTGCAATAGAAGAAAAGCTGCTTTACGTTCGTGCAACGACAATCTAAATACAATCAGTCGACAAAGATTTCGAATTGTACTGATTTAAAAATTAAAAAAAATATAAAATTGTATATCTTTTTATGAGCTTAAAATATAAGTGTGTAGCTATAGCCTGCACGTATATTTAAGGATGTACGGTATCGAGAAATATTTTAATAAATTTGCAAAGAAGGGCTAAAGAATAAAGGATGAGGGTGGCATGACAAAAAGAAAAAGAAGAGACAAATTCAGTGGCAAATAAAAAATGGGACAGGAAGACACAACGAATAGGCCTACATACAAACATCATCGATGCATGAAGAACATAATAGATGAACAAATAATGATTTCCACCCGAACAATAAAGTAGGACACGAGGAGTGTGCTTATCTTTTCTCCCTCGGCGCGTGGAATCAGAGTGTTTCATTTTTAATTCCATTTAAACAGGGATCGGTCCGAATAGCGCGAGATTAAAAAGTAGCAATCGGGGTTACGACGACATTTTTTTCATTAAGAGGGTCATTTTGGCACAGAGACCTTAAAAGAGAGACATTGCAATTAGAAGGCAGCGTAAGCGGAGGGCTTCATTCTGGTTCAGATGGACACAAGTACATTCTGATTCTTACCCTGACGTAAATACACAATTAAAGTATGACAGCAACCAGTTCTATAATAGGTTAGTTTCGAAAACAGATTAGAGCGAGAGGGGGGAATGAAAACCTATGTAGAATACATACATTTCAACACAAACACACCCATGCATCTTACAAGGTATTAAAAGGTATTCCAAAAACTCAAGTTGAACGGGTGATTATTTTTAGGCAACCCATGGCAATGTCAATCGGTACCTCGTATAGGCCTATGTCACGCTATCGATACATATCGAAACATAAAAAAAATCTCTTGGAGATTTATTGACTACGTCTTGGCCAATCAAGAGCACTGGCGGTATGAGATATCGTAAAAAAAAAGCGAAGGCACATAAAAAGAACAAAAAAAAATATTGCATAAAAAGTTGTAAGAGGTGCCTTGCCATGTCCAGGTGACTTAATGCTCGTATTATTTGTATAAGTCGAACGGCAATGTTGTTTGTTGGACAAATTGGACAAAGCACTCTGATATCCCTTTCTGGTTTGCGGGAGGGGGGGGGGTCGGGTCAGAGCCAGACGGCGATGATCTGATGATCTGACCACCAGTGACCAAACAGCCTGTGATTCTTGACCCGGGAAAAACATGGTTACTTGGTACGGCGGCACGGCGGCCAGACAAGATCTTTTCGAGGGATTGGGTAGGAAATGAAAGCTTCATCGAAGGATTATCTCAAGTAACTTCTTTCAACATTGTAACAGTCTTGTCCTTGAAGAAAGTCTTGTTGTTAGAAATGGAATTGATGTTTTTTGTATACTCGAGCTCTTTTTTATTTCATAAAACAGGGAAAAAAATACGCAGATAAAAATTTTTTCATTTTACAAAAAAGCGGACCAAAATGACATACAACTCGAAGAAAACTGGAACATTTAAAAAAAACACACACAAGACAGGAGAAATTTTAATCTATGATAGCAAGAGTATATTTTTACACTTCTATAGGGGGAAAAACAAACCAATACAACCCGAGTGATTGGAATTTGAAAGCAGTCGTATGAGTATATATTTGTTGCAAAATAAAAAGGTATGATAGCTTGAGATACTAACGGAGATAGTCTTAAACAGGACAGAAATACAACAAAAATTTCAGAATAGAAAGAATTAGTTTCGAAATCAACACTTTTTGGTCACGATAATAGTATGATCTGAGCTAAAATTCATACTATGATATGTCTCAAGTGCCAGTATTTAATATTTTTTATGATTTTAAAATATCAATATTGACAAAAAGTGCATTACGATCAGGTTGATTTGGTTGTTTGAATTTTAACGTCTCTTTTCAATTACAAGGTTATATCAGACACGGTGCTAGGGACAATTGAAAGCGTGCTGCCATACTGTAATGTAAGGAGCGCTTGCGTACACCACACCCAGTAACATTATCCTGAAATTGGGCCGACCAGACTTAACACTAAATCCATAATGCCAGACACTAGATCAGCTGCTAATACCAATTTTAAAGTCCTTGGTCTGACTCGGCCGGAGATCGAACCACGCACCTCCCAATCTTTGAGCGAGTGCCTTAACACTAGACCACAGAGCCGGTATTACGATCAGGTAGAATGTGTCAGATTTATGAAATTTGTGAAAGAGTAGGACTAGATTGGCCTCGGAACTGACAGTCAGACCGTGACATCTACTGTTGGTGGGGGTTTGGGTTGTACAATCAAGGTCTATCAATTAATTGTTAATTAGGCCGAGCCAGCTGTTTTACTCTTACTCTGATATGATCTTTGAAAGAAATGTATGTCATGCCCTCTAAGAGGGCGATTAACTATAACTCTTAGTCTTATCTGTAGTGAGAGAAAATGTTTTATTAAAAAAAAATGCAGTAGATTTTTGTTTCATAAATAATCCTACTTAAAACAGTTGGCAACTAACGAATATCACAGCTTAAAGCTAAGAAAAACTATATTTTACAAGTAGTTATCACTATATTATAACCTTATAAATCTCACTATTGTAAAATACGTATTATTTCATAAAGTTTGAAAAAAAATTATCCATTTCATGTAAGATTAATTTTCCAGACATTCGGGCGCAATCGTTCTTGGTTTTGAGTTTAAGAAGAAAAAAACTTTTTGAAGCCGGTAGCAGCGTGTCTTTAGAACTAGTTTAACGTATTAATTTCTTTTTCTTTTGACCAGCTCCAAGTACAAGACAACGTTAAGCTGTAGCCAGTTCTATTTCATGTGATATGTTTCAGCAGTATGTACCGTGGCTCATGATGGACGCTGCCTTGTACTGTAAGAGTATTTAGGAGTTAAAGTCATCGACACTTTGGAAAAAGTACGTGGATTTAGTTAGAAAACCTAGGTCAAGGGCTATACTTCCGAGTTGTTGTTTTTTTTGGGAATGGTTAATATTGGAGACATTCACTGCGAAGTCCATAATTATTGAAAGATTTAAAAGCCAACTTCAATTCACCTGTAAGAATTAATATCTTAAATATTTCAACAATTCTGCGTTTTTTGGTATGGCTTTGATGAACAGACAAGGAGCAATGTCAAAACACACGTATTTCCATCAAAGAAAACAATAAAACTCTTACGTTACAGTGCGCCATGCAGTAATTTTGTTACAGCTATTGCCATGCTGAGCCAATACCATTTCATGTTATTTAATCTACAAGAAAGGCAGCCTTGGGGCAACTAGACATTTTGTAGACTATGGACTATGGCGAAGCCAGCTGTATTTGATAGTTGCCGCGCAGTCTTGTCATTGATGGATTGTAGGCAAATAGCGCCATAGAGCCATTCTGTGAACACCCGCTTTAACTTGCTTCAGCTGTTTCCCTCGGCAACGCTCAGACGTCTAGTATTTGTGTATGTATGTTATGTTTCAACATATCGAAAAATTATAATGTATTAGGAAACAAATAGAGAATACGAGCAAATAGAGGGGAAAATTGTCAATACATGTATTATGATTTGTAGATTTGTTTTCATGAGGCAAAACTCCAATACCGACATGGAATTGTAATGCCACGCATCAATTAATAAACTCGTTTTTTTTTCTATTACTTGCGGATCTAGTATTTGGTATTACATCTTTTGATCTACTGCTTATATCAATCTTACCTCTCAGTATTATACGCATTGATCGAGAAGGCTTTTACGAAGTGTCTGAGATGCTTTTACTTGGCAAAAGTTTTGTATACGTAATCTTGAGTGATCTGGTGCATTGCATGTTTGATCTGAGTTGTTAAAACAAAGGAGTGTCTAACTAACATGTGATGATTTAGATGATGAGTGGTTAATGTTCCAATAAACTAGAAAGCGTTTTTTAGATCATAGTCAGTCCTGCTGTAAAAAAGAATATTAATATCTCATCTAACTGAGTAGCAACGCTCTGTAAATAAAAAAAATTGATACGTATTACATTATAAAATATAATATAAAATATTGTTTACAAAACGTCCCATACTCTTCTGAAAGTTTTTTTTAAAACTATTTCTGTCGAAGTAACGACGTTTAAAACATCTCTCTGGTGACCAGAACACATTGGTACTGTTAGTTGTAACAGCTGGGCAAGATTCGAGACAGTAAAAATTGGAGAAAAAAAAAGCAACCCAAGAATCGGTGAATCGGTGATTACAAGTAAAGGTAAGAGACGTTTCTTTCGTCTCTAATTTAAAGTTCTATGAGTTGACCTATGAGGAGAGAGAGAGGTGACACTGACCCTCCTATTTCCGAAATGGAATTCTGCCTCATCAGATTTGCAATCCTCTGTATCCCCTGCACTAAGTACTAGATCTAAACGTTGCACTTTACGTCAAGCATGAAGCTATAATCGACTTCACCACATGTTCAAGGTGAACTAATAGTATCATTAACGTTTCTTTTTTTATTTAGAGACATCACGACCTGTTACAGTGTAAGGGGGTGAATGGTATACACCTGCAAGCTAGCCTAGTAATAAAAATGTTTATCGATGTCGTGTGTGGCAAGTGAGATGGCGGTTGAAGCGTAATAAAACTGCACACCGCGGTAAAGTTATGTTCTAAACATTTGTAAAAACATTAAACCACGATGAAATTACAAACAGAGGTGACGAATGTGTCAAGGAGCTCCCTTGGGGTTTACAAAAGCCTATGATAAAATCTAGCAAACGATCTGGTTTTTGTTATTGTCGTTCTTTTTTGTATCAGTTGTATTGCAGCTCTGCAGAGTTTTGTACAATTTATAACACATTATTGATTTCGCTGTAGGCCTACGTGTTTATAAAGTTTAATGATTGCCTGTGTTATTTTTAAAGCTGTAAACCGTGGTTGCCAATTTTTAACTACGGAAAAAAATCAACCCTTTTAAAAAATTTGTCGACACCATGTCAAAACTTTTTAATGTGCTATTTCTCAATTCTTCAGGCACTGGTACGATTTCAACCTAATTTGACTATTTTAGAATAAACTATATTTTATTTTATTTTTATGGTAATGATTGAGAGCTTTCTATATAGCGCCTAGTCTACTCATAACCTAAGGGTTATAGATGTGTTTATCCTCAAACCAATACCAACCAAATTACCCTCTGAACTTATAGAGGAGGAGAAGATAGACCGCATCACTCTAGCACACTGACAAGATCTTTCACTTTCTATAGCCTGATTCTCTTTTAACATCTGAGTGTAGCGAGGAAACGTGTCTAAATAGCCTTTCTCAGGAGCCTAGCGACGACCCACAGAACCAGGGGCTCGAACCCCAGACCTCTCGTTTCTAAGGCCTAGTTTCTACCACTAGACCATCGTACGACATGCACAAAATTTGGATCTTCAAACCCGAGGAGGAGGCAAGATCTGTAAAAAAATTTATTGCGCTAGATTTTATATCTGTTACGATATTCCTTTTCATAAAACTTGCTATCTGAGAAAATGCCTTCGAATGATATATTGATTCTTCCGTACCTTTACATTTGAAACCAGAAAAAGACACTGTTGAAAATATGAACGCTTTAGGTAAAATGCGACATCCGACTCATTTGCACATGTTGCCAGATGCATATTTATAACAGAAAATTCTACTTGGCTTGCTCTTTCAATGAACTTTCTGTAATAATAGTTATCTAGCATTGGAAAGTCTTAAAACAAATTTAAGTGATCCATTGTATGTCGACCCAGGCAGTTTGCTCCAGAACGACATAAAGTAATATTTCATTGTTTTCTAGGGGACGGGAAACCCGTGAAGTTTCCAAGCCGTCACGAGAACCCCGGCATTTTATGTCACTTTCTTTATTGTTGTCATTTCCAACCAATTTGACGCTTGCGCTTGAAAGCCTAAAGGGCTTGAAAAAGAAATTTTTTTTTTATTGATTTTACCAAGTGTATTGGTAGTTTGAATCAATAGAAAGGGGTAAAGTTAAGTAGGTTGAAAGATAGATGGATTGATAGACCTATAGAGAGAGAGAGAGATGCAGAGAAAGAGAGAAACAAGAGATAGAGAGAAAGAGAGAAAGAAGCGACAGAGAAAAAGAGAGAAAGAAGCGATAGATAGATAGAGAGAGAGCGAGAGGGAGACAGGGACAGAGACAGACAGTCAGACATACACAGACAGTCAAACAGACAGGTAAGAAAAGCAAGGTAGAATCACAATGGTAGAGAAAGAGACAAGGAAATCTACACCAAGGTAAAGATGAAGCGACCAAATTGGCACTGAGGCGAAGAGAAAGAAGAAAGTGGAAAAGAATGCCAAAAGGTCGATACTTTGAAAAAAAAAACCCATCGAAATAGACGTAGGGCGAATGGGATGAGAAGAGGAAGTGAGCAGGAAAAACAGTTATTGGATTAAGCAACTAAGGTTGAGGTAGGGGGGATAAAACTAAAACAATATTAGTGAATTAAAGAGATCAATGGACTATCAATATCACTTTTTTCCTTCATTTACTACACCAACAGGAATAGCTATAATTGTCTCCATAGATTCAGGCGCAATAACATTTCTCATTTTAATGATTTATATCATAATTATTCAATTCATCATGATGTCTTCAAATAATGATAAGTTATTACCTTGTAATGAAAAAAATCGAGCTTCTTCATTAAAACAATCTCGTTATTGATAATACGTAAAACCTTTGTGGCAACTGCACTGGTTCAAGATGACTTTGTAAAACGTCTCGCGGCCAGGTGGAAAGAGTCAGATGTCACCAATTTTCCTTTCAAATGCGTTGCTGCTTTGAAGAGGGCATTTTTCTAAGTTTCCAAACGTCAAAACGTTTATAAAATTGTCAAAATCTTGTGGAAAGATATTAAACCTTTATAAGGATTTAAAGTACATAAAAAGAGAAGAAAAAAGACCTTTATATGGCATTTTCTTTAGCGGAGAATTTCTGACTTCCCACTCATTCGCTCTGAACGCAAGGCAAATTTTATCTATAATCACTTCATAGTAAACAAATAGTTTATACACCTGGATAGAAAATAATGGTATAACCTACGCATTTCAAAATGATCCAGGCGGTATACGACATTTTCTCATTAGTAAACAAATTACTGTATAATTATACCAATTCACAGAAAAATCCTGGTCAGACTATTCTGACTAAAGTAGAATTTTACTAAAACTCACTCGATATATGCGAGACTTTCAAATGCTGGTTTTTCTTAGAAGTTTTGAAAAATAAAGAATATTACAGGATTAACAAAGGGTCTGCCTAAAGTAAGGTAGGGGATCACTGGCCTGATTGATAACATAAACATAAAGTACGGTACCTGTTATCATTCATACTTAGCAAAAAAAATGTGAGTCACAAAAAAAAAAAAAACACCCAAAAACCATCAACACTGTAGAGTTACTGTAGCAATTATTTTCGTTACCAAACGAAGTTAACAGACAGAATAAAAATGATGTTCCGCATGAGGTGAAGTCATAACCTGTCACTGAGATTCCCATATCTAAGTCTAGTTTACAATAGACACTAACATCTTAGATTGTTGAATATTAAGGTTGGCTTCTATTATCTTTCTCAGACTCTATTTTAAGGTTGGCCATCGTTTACTTTTTTATCTTTTTGTTTTTACAATTTTATGGATTAAACAAAATTAATAGTACCTTGTTTTGGGGGGATAAAGGTTGATATAAGAAGATTCTACGAACAGGTCCTATGGTGCACAAAGGAAAAAAACGTTCTTAAAAATAGAACATGTAATCCTTGGGCCGGTGTTATCTCACATAGAGTAACAGCAGCTCTATGTTTGCACGAAGAAAGCATCTAGAGGAAGAGGAGGATGCGGCACCTGAAAACTAGCTGAAAACTAACTTTCAAGAATACTGATAAACTCAGAGGTTTGCACATTTTGAAAGAGCTTTATCACAAAAAAATGAATCTTAAATTTGTGCTTGTTATCTTGTGTCATTTTTGTTTGCGTTTGTGGTTTTTAATAAATAAAGAAAATAACCGTTTCGACATTGTAACTGTCGGCTTTACAGGATCGCACTATTTTTTTGTTAAAACTTTATTATCTTGTTTGTTTTGTAATTCGTTGACGCGGTAATACATCTCTGAAAGGGGCAGTAATTAATTGAACAGTACTATCCGCCATAGTCAGAAGAGATATGATGAAAATGCCTGCCCAAAGCATGGTTTAATTTTACCTAAAACTGGCTATCAAGGGCAAAATGTCGTAGAAATTGTTCATTATTATAATCGATGTTACATATCGAGTAATTTTTTTTTTACTTTACCTTTAACCGAAAGTAGTTGTAGTCTTTTAAGCTAAACAAAGTACCAACATTTCTAACAACTTTTTCACCACTATTTAGTAACACCTCTTTGCTTGCCTTTGTTAGTAGAACTTTTTTCTCAGATACCTCTCTTCTTTGTATTAACTAGAAAACCAGTTTTAAGTTGGAGATGATAACGCTGATAGCAAGTCGGTTAGGTAGAACTCTAAATCAAGATTTAATTTTATATTACTACGAAAAACTTGGAAAGAAATCTATGCAAGACACTTGTGCAAGATGTTCAGCCCGTAGATGTATATACAGATTCTTTGAGCAGTTCTAATGCCTGTTATCAGTCGACAGATAATGCATAGAATTAAAACAACCCAAAGGGTTTTCAGAACTTATGCACCGATGTTTCGAAAAAAAAACCCAACAACCTGGCAGTCTCCCATGTTTTTTGTCCGACGTATGATAACAGAATATAATTATATTTCTCCCGTGATATGCATTTATTAAAGATTGAGAACTGTTTCAGCGTAGAAGGTATCTATTGCTTATGAATTTGTATGAGAACTGACTTAGATATTAATCTTTTGGGGCTTAACCAGGTCTAAGTTTGTACAAAGCAAACTTTTTTGAAAAATTTGCTTGCATTTGACATTGGGCATTTTTATTTCATCATATTAACATAGTAAAAGTAAAACGGAATAAAAAATGGCTAGATGTTTTCAAGATCGCAAAAAAATATGAAAGAATAAAACTATCACTATTGAATTGTACTCAAATAATTATAGTTTAGATGAATTTACTGTCCAACACAATTTTCTTTTCTTTCTTCTTCTTTTTTTTTGTTAGTGTGCATGAGACAGGTAGCCTGCGTTTTGATGTTAGATTAGATGATTTGATACTATCAAAGATTATTTTCATAAAAAGGCTTGGGTGATGAGAAAGATAGATGTTTAGTCAATTCGTCCAAATCTCAAGCCGTTCTTTAC
>BMAT01002039.1:458227-471288 GCA_019649035.1 Elysia marginata | reverse complement strand
GGAAGGATGTCAAAGCGGGCGAATACCCGCAGGCTCATCGCCACAAGCTAGCTTTAAGTCGGGTCCTACTCCTTGTCGCATTGAGAATAAAATAAAACAGAAATAAAGACATTAAGCACGGATGGTTTTCCTAAGAAACGCAGTCCCGACCTCCTACCTGTCGCATATTGAAGAAACAATAAAAACAAAAATGAAAACATTAAACGCGGATGTTAATTCCAAGAAAGCTAGTCAGCAATGAAAATAGTCTGAAAGAAACGGAGTGTGTCTACGAGTTGTGTATAATTTCAATTATGCCACGGAGAATGATAAATCTCGATAACATGCGGTGTCGTATGCAATACCATATGTTGAGGGCACACGATAACAGTTTGAAAATCACTTTTGTGAACTGGGTGACTAACATTCTCGTAATGAAGTGAGATCTGCCACTTAAAAAAGCTGAAAATGTCGATCTGCCCCACTGGTGTTGACAATTTATTCTCGCTGACGTCATGTCGTATTAACGCCGACCAATCAGGAAACGTTTTCTCTTTTATGAGCTTACGAGGTAAGCCAATGAGCACCAGGGTTTCAGTTCCAGTTTCAGGTACTCTACACATCTTAAGCTAAAATACATTGTAGGCTACACCTTGCCGAATTCATAAAGATTGCGTAAGAAAGTCATGTTTAAAGCTAGATCTCACATTACGCCATTGATAATTGTGCTGAATTCTTATGGTTGCTAGCAACTTGATAGAATGGAAGTATTATATAGCAATTAGTTTATCGTTATCTGATACCTTTTTTTTTTGCAGTTTCCAGGTATAATCGTTACAAATGAGTTTTTAAGGACACAGCTTGGCTAATCGTGAACGTGTCTACAAGTCCAATCGCCATCTCAAGTAAGACTGATAATCTTTACACACATGTTCTTTCTTACAAACCAGATAGATGTGCCTATTACTTTAAAGGCTTAAAAATAACTGTTTCTTATAAAGTTGAGGATAAAAGTGTATTTTAGGTGCGTAGATTATTTTTTACACGACTCAAAATATAACATAGATTAGATGATAGGCTTTGCCAAAAAATTAATTAATTTAAAAAGTTAAATTATAACGAAGTTAGAGACTAATTTAGTCTTGTTCCTTAAACATGCTATGTAGAATGCCTAGATAAATGGTACGCTCGCTTTGTTAGTGGAATATGTTAGCATTCGTAGATATAACTTATGGTTTTCACATTACCTAAAACATTAAAATCTAGAATGATCCCCTATTGTTAGTTGAGTTGGTCTCGGCTTCTAGATTCTTCTGGAGATTCTAGCCATGTTTGATGACGTAATAGGGATTTCGGGCGACTTGTTTTAATCTTGGCTTTTGATTGGATGTCGCTGCCGTATCAGGCCACGCCTTTCCCACCTTTCTTGTATAGGGTATTCTCACTAACACGGTTATTGACAGTTATCTGCCATTGGCCAAATAACCCGTGGTGTGTTCTCGTATTTTGCGAGCAAGGTCTAGTAAGTAGATCCAGTGGTACTGTACTTACTTTCTGGTGTGACTGTTATCTGTAACCAACTCAAACGCATATTGAAAGTGATAATTCATATCTAAATTTAAATGCAAGGCCACCCATAAAATATATTATTTGTGAACATTTTGTAGTACATTACCAGAGCTCTGCGCAAGTCTATTGTAAAAATAAAGGTTTACTTTCTCCCTTGTTATTTTTAAGTTTTTGCACAGTGAACGTTTACAGGCTCTCCTAGGACAAAAATTGTTAGAAATAAAATTATAATATGAATTTCATGCGTTTGTATTGATAAATAGAAAATCCTTTCCCTTAACATTTTAAGGGATTGATAATAAATCTTCACTTAACAAGAGCTAGAGATGCTACAGGATAGAGGACAAAACGGGATTGGCCTAGATATCCATATGCCTATTTAGATCTGACGTTTTTTTAGCATTTGTTGACCAATTTAAATTTTAGATCTACATCTATTAGTTTATTCAATTTTAACAGCATTTAAAATTACAGGTAGCAGAGATCTAATGAATCTTGATTTAGGCCTAGTTTTATTGCCTTGCTAGGTAGGCTAGATCTGTTCAGAATTAAGATCAGGTATCAGCCTAGTCATTTATTAGACTTTAAAAAATTAAAAAAACAAAACCTTCACAAAATTTGACACACAAAAAAATCCGTCCTCATATTTGGATAAAAAAAAAGATGTTTCTTGCGTGAGTCGATCGTCAGACCTCCTGAGGAAAAAAAATGCGCCCGTAGGCTTTATCACCAGAGCCCAGTGCCACATACAAATTTTAGGCGAAAGTTTACAAATTCCATAACTCCCAATAAACTTGGTGGTGTTTTCTTCCTTTTGGAGCACGTAGAGGTGTTTTTTTCCCATCAGAGGTTAGAAGGCATTCAGATTAGCCATGTCTTAATGCACTGAAATTAACAGTGCATTCTTAAAGGTTTAGACGCACCCATTGCACCGTCGCAGTCGCTCTCAGTAGACCTGGGCCCAGATCTAGATAGATCTGTCAGTCCATGAGTGTAAAGAACCCGCTTTGGTGAGCTAGACAGACCAAATAACCTCTGTCATAATCTTAGTTTTAGGTAGTTAGATTAGCAATGCTCATCTACGAGACTCTGGGACTGTTTATCTCGTCGTAGAATCAAGTTCCCTCTGATGACAAACGGAACCGGTGATCATTTGTCTTTTAAAAAGGGATGCCTTAATATGACTTTGCAGGCTTTGGTAGGGGGCGGGGAACTTGAAGAATAGTATATATATATGGGCATATAACTAAGCTTAAGTTTGCTTTGCAAATTACCATTCGTGATTATCATGTTTGGACTAAATTTCTATCGAATATCAACTGGCGCCGCCTGACCGGAACTGGCCAGCAATATTCGAACAAAACGCAGTTCTCCAATTTGGTTTCGGTGGTGAGAAAACCGTATAGTGTAGACAGTTTGGTGAAAGCCAGACTATGTGTTCTATAATAATAAGTATGTTTGCCTATAAATAGAGCTCGCGTGGTTGATTGATAGGATAGAATACAGGAGGAAGAGAGAGTGATACAGACACAATATCGGAGTGCAGATACAAGTGTATGAGTAGTTTTTGTGAAAAAGCTATATCTACGGTTTGTTCATGCTGGACACTGGCAATTCCACTGTTATTATTTTCAACTGCTGCTGGATGTAAATACTGTTTCTTGTTGATATCTTCGTTTAAATTTTTTTTCTATGTTCTTCACACGACTTTTTACGTTTTCAAGATTTTGAAAGAACTCACAAGTCTTGCGTCAGGAATTTTATTCATTTACTCGCTTATTGTTTCTGGTGTTTGTGACATAAATGTTATTGAAATATTTTGCCACAAAGATGGGTAGCAAAAAATCCAGAAGGGAGGGCGGTGGCATACTCAAATGGATTTATGTACATTTTTTTAGATAACTTTGTCAGTTTATGTTTTTGGAAAGATAATGTCATTTTGCACCTCTAAGAGTAATTTATTACTGCGTGCCTTGTGATTGGATCAACTCCTATTAATTTTTATTATGTTCATAACTACCCCCAGCCCCCACCCATTAGTTCAAGCGTAACTATCAAAGCAACTAATGAAATTTTAGTTTTACCAAGTGAATGAAGTTGATTGCCCTCCCATTAGAGTTGCTTCGCTTGTTACATGTCAGAAGTCGTACTTTATACGTAAGAGTAGTATTAACTTATTCTGCATCTTTTTTTTTTGTTTTTATTTAAGCTTAACAACAACACCCTTCCCTTGAAACAAGTTGATTTGTTTATCTATGCTCTGCTGAGTTATAGTATCTTCATAAGTACAAAGACAATCATTTCGGGATGGCAAAAATACAAAATGTAGCTCTGTCAGCATGCCAGCTTACGACGAAGTTCTCTCCCTTTATGGTTAAACACATCTTTAAAAAGAGTTACTTGGTTCTCTTTGCCTAATGCTTTGTATTCTTTAGGTAATATGGCTGTTTCTTAAGAATCGATAAAAGCCGTCAGTCAATTTTTTTCATGCAGTATTTTGGTAAACCGGATGACGCGTTGGATCAAATAACCTAACTAGACGCCTGGTTGTAATCTAACTTAGGAGATGACATTCTTGCAAATTCTTTAGAAAAATCTGTAACACACAGGTCTTGGTACATGTTTATCGATTTTTCTATCGTTTTGTTCCCTGGCATCTAGGCGCACGCTCTCTAAACATGGAGAAACAAAAATCTTGTTCGAGGCAAAGTCTTACAAAAATCTGCCAACCCACCACCTCCTGTATACTCATACTGTTAGTGGTTTTGATAAAAGCTGGAGAGGTAAGATCTGAAGAAATTGAATGCACCAACCCACCACCAGGTGTCATGAAAATGACTAGAGGCGTGGACATAGCTGAGCTGGATCTCATGCCGTACAGCTTCTCGGTACCCGACGGCTTCAAGAGTCCAGTTGTCCACTTCACATGCAACGAGGGACGTGTCTTTACGAAAGACTCGAAGTCTTATACACTGCCAGATCAGGTTTGTAATCTTACTATTCGAAGCCTCATTTATATATATAATAAAGATTGGAAATTTGGAAAAAGCTATGAAGCGGGTAGGCCTATTGTAGCCGCAACCAGCTTTCTTGATTGGTCAGTATTATAAAAGTCAGGATTAAGTAGATAAGAGAAGAGTGTTTAGTACAATGCCAGAAGTAAGACAGCTTGCTGACCGTAAGATCTAAAAAAAACAAACGCACGGATCACAATCTAGCTTATATAATACGATTACTAGCCAACTTACATAGATTCTACATCTAGATATTTTAAATATTACTCGTCTGTTTTGTCAATCGAGTTTTTTTTGTTTTAACTCGGAATATTTTGCTCCACTAAAACTTTTTAAAAAATCAATAATCATCAAACTTTTGTTTTCAAACGGGTATAACTTAAGGATGGGTAGGTTACCTGTGCCAGATTAATTATAGGCGCCTTACATTACATGTAATGGGCGGGCAAATTTCAAGCAGCCGGTCCGCAGTCTTCCGTATGGGATATGCGTCATGTGAAACGGGCGTCAAAGTCGACCTGGGCTTTATGTATTCCGAGGAAAATCTAATTATAGCAGTTTAAAATGTTGACTGTTAAATGGTTTCATGAAGACCGTTCCAAATAGTTAACTACGCATATCCTGGTGCTCACTGAAAATTACCCATTATATAAACAAAGATATACTTTTCAAATCCTGCTATCCTTTCATACAGATCTGGATGACTGAGAAACCTGGCGGTGAGCTCAACGCCAATGTCCATCTGTATAAAAAGTCAGCCGACCTGCGCTCCAGATTGTCCAGGGATGTTGGAGGTGCGGCAGTCATCAAGAGGTTTGGCTTCGGAGCGAGTCATTCTTACCAGGAACTGCAGCATACCATCACAATGTCCAGCAAGTAAGAAATTTTGAAGGAACAGTCTAAGTTGCACAAAGGTAGCTCTAAGCCTTTTCAATGAAGTATGAGAAAATGGCATTGAGCTGAAGGGTTGATTAGTTGTTTTTTTTTACAATGTAAGTTGAAGAAAGCAATAACAAGTATATAGCCATGTCTTCAGATTCTTTATTAAGGTGGAAAGGCTATTAGCAGAGGATACCCACAGAACAGCCTATTTTTCCTAATTTCCAATACTACAAAGAGAAAAGCTCTATCGTGCTTCTGCATGAATTTATAGCTGTTTGAAATCGGCAGGGCCAGGACTTGCGAAATTCCAGAAAAGGGAGAAAAGAGCATTTAAATTTTAGACATTTATTAAACTTAGTGTTAGGTCTTAGCAATCATGCCATTTAAAATTGAGCGCATGAAACGTGAAATTTTAACATGAACTAAGTGTGAAAACTGTTTAGAAACGGTTTTTAGCATCAATATCTAAAAAAAGATTTTGACTTCTGAAAACCCACTAAACATTAAAGTCTGTATCTGAAAACTAAGCCATTTGACTAACGACTCATTTGGGCAGAATGCAGGACATATTCTTCCACTGCCGAAGGCAGTCTTAATACGGTACACATTTCGCTTAGCATGCGAATTCAATTGATATTTCAGAGCCTGTTACGCGCTTAAATACTTAAATTGCGCAAATTTCAACAGTGCATTTAGCCATTACCCATAATGCAGGAAGGTGTTCTAAACAAAAATAGATAGTTTGTTTTTCTAAGGCAATTATAACATGCGTCGTGGTTAGGAATCGAACACGCAACCGCGAATAAGAATAAAAATCTGAAGACATGACAAAATAGTATATTAAAAGATAACGGCGTTGTGGCAAATAGTGTCAATGAAGAATTTTTCTGAAAATCTTAAATTGTATTATATATGTATACTTTATACTTAAAGTCGATCTGATTATCATAAAGATGCTATGCTTATATTAATTTGTTCCACCGTTTTGGATGCATTTAATGAAAATTCAATTCAATCAGTACGTTTTTTTTTTCATTATGAACGCACAAAAAATAAAAAAGTAAAGTATAGACAGTTTCTAAGTAGCGCTGAATCCACTAAAAATGCTCTATGCGCTTTACATAAGTTCACCGACAGACCATTACCAAAACTTTACCATCTGAACTCACAGAGTAGCGACAAATAAAGCGCATTAGTCTTAGTGTACGGACAAGATCATTCACTGCCTATAATCTAGTATTCCTTAAAAGTATTAGTGAGGCGAAGAAATGTGTGTGAATAGCCAATCTCAAAGACTAAACGTAGGCGGAGAATTGTGTATGAATAGCATATCACAAAGACTAAACGTAGGCGGAGAAATATGTGTTAATAACTTATCTCAATGACTAAACGTAGGCGGAGAAATGTGTGTGAATAACTTATCTCAATGACGAAACGTAGGCGGAGAAATGTGTGAATAGCCTATCATAGCCTCTCCCAAAGACTAAAAGTAGGCCGAAAAATGTGTGTGAATAGCATATCTCAAAGACTAAACGTAGGCGGGGAAATGTGTGTGAATAACTTTTCTCAATCACTAAACGTATGCGGAGAAATGTGTGTGGATAGCCTATCATGCCTGTCTCAAAGACTAAAAGTAGGCGGAGAAATGTGTGTGAGTAGCATATCTCATAGACTAAACGTAGGCGAGGAAATGTGTGCGAATAGCTTATCTCAAAGACTAAACATTTTGTGAACGTGAAGAAGTCTGAAAATTCAGGCTAAAGTCATAGCGTTGTTCTTTGAAAGGACATGCTTTGTAACAACTTTTATTGTTATGAATGTTATACTTGGACTGGCCATTCTTAAATTATCTCAATAGAGTATAAACGCTGTTGCATACTTAATGTAAGCAGACATTACCAATGATATTATTGTTTTACAAAGTTTCACAATGTCTGTTATCCTTAAGCAAAGTTCCTGACGTATTGTTTTTTATGTTGAATCGCCAGGTACATATCCGACGTGTCTTCTTACTACTCATCTTCAAGAGTTGACATAAAAGCGGATTGGCAGCTTAGAGTCAACCCACAAGTAGAACAGTTCTTAGAAACGTTTGTCGGTAACAGCACGTACGAATCTAACCCAGAACTTTATAAAAGGTATGTGCACTGGTTAGTTTGATGTGGTAATTTAGCGTGCTTGTTTACCAAGCAAGATATTAGAGTTGTAGAGATAGTGTGAAAACGTAATTATCACTTTATGGTCCCTTGCTTAGAAATTTAAGCTGAAAAAATAAACCCGATTTGAAATGCTGTTTTTATGTCTGATATTTACACAGGCATTATGAAAAAAAAAGATTAACTTGTTCATTGAAATAATCAGTTATGTTTTTCAGAATACTCTTACACTCTTTCTATATTACCCCAAGGAATTTTTATAATTTGCAACGAAAATTAATGAGTTGTTCTCCATAGCTTCGACAATGTCATTTTGTATTATTTCTAATAATATAATTATTTGATCTTAGTATTTGTTACATCACAAATTTGTTTGAAGAAATAAAAAAAACTAACTATAGAAAGGTAGTCTATGAAAGAAAGCATGACGGCAGGATGTTTAGTTTTGCAAACTTTGGAAGAGATAGAAAAACATAGCAGATAGAAAAACACATGAAAATAGATAAATAGATTATAAGTGTTCAATGTTATAAAATAAAGTGCTCGACTTGTGTAAGGAGCTATCATACAGGCCTAGTCTTATCTGCGTTTTGTCACGACACTGTTTTTCTCGCCGTCCGTTGGAATGGTATTTCATCAGGTGAATGTTAACTTTCCGTTTCCCCGTAAGGCTTGTCTAGGTCCGCGTTGGATCGGTTCGCATTTTGTTTGCAATAGTAAGTAAATATTGTTTCCTATGCATAAACTTCAACACGATTCCCTTTCTTTTGTTTAAAGTAGGCGAATTTGTTAGTATAAAATATTTTTTGTGTTAGAGACAAGTTGCATTTTTTTTTGTTATTGTGGAATAAACCTTGGATTTTTCTCTGATTTCCCAAGATATTTTTAACTCTTCTTTGTTTCCTGTGAGTTCCCAACACAACAACAGACAATGAGTGCGAAAGGAAAGATAAGAAAATGAAAAAAAGAAGAACAAAAGTTGACGAACAGGAGATAAAGGCGCATACCTTGGTTCAATCCACCTTACAGCAAAAATAAGCATTGGTAAAATGATTTTCGATCTCCTTAACCCCTGCTTACCACCAAACCACAAGCTCCACAAAGTCAAAAACAAAACTACCGTAGAACGCAACTATAGCCGCACATGCTCAAGATAAAACAAATCGTCAGCAGCCCAAACAAACGGATACTCAACGAAAATTCAAAGAAAGACACTACGACCAAATTGTACAACTCAAAGGACAAACAATCAAGCCCTCTTGAAGGGTAAACCAGGCAACCGTCTTACAAACAAACACCAACACAATAAACACATGCATAGCAATACCCGAAAAAACATACAAAGTGCGATGCAATCAACATATTAATAACATCTACCTTTAGATCTACCCCATAGAAAGTCCGACAAAGCTCTCAGTGAACATGTATGGGAACTCAAAGAAAACAAAAAAGACTTAAAAAATATCATGGGAAATCACAGAAAAATCAAAGGCTCATTCCACAACAAAAAAAAATGCAACTTGAGAAATATTTTATACTAACAAATTAGCTTACTTTAAACAAAAGAGAGGGAGTCCTGTCGACGTGTATGCATAGAAAAAAAATATTGACTTACTAATGCAAACAAAATGCGAACCAATCCAACGACGACCTAGACGAGCCTTACAGGGAAACGGAAAGTAAACAGCCACCTGATGAAACGCCATCATAACGGACAGCGAGAAACACAGTGTCATGACAAAACAAAGGTAAGACTAGGCTATTATGTAGATAAATAAACACATAGATATAGAGATATTGCCTAATAGAAAGATAATTGGATTGATCGATAACTATAGAGTGAGAGAGAGAGAGAGAGAGAAAAATATTAAAATTATTATGAACGGAAGTTAGTGGTGAAAGATAAACTTTGTGTTATAATTGAATGGAGACTTTTTATTCGAAGTCTATAATTTAAACCTATACCTTGAATGAACTGTCTAAACACTGTTCTCGTTTTATACGTTCACAGGTTCATAGAATTGTACGGAACTCACTACTTTTCAGTGGCCAATTTCGGTGGGCATGTGAGATCTTTATATGAGACCAATATGAATTATTTCTTTTCCCACACAGACGAGCAAGTAAAAAATAACGCAAGATTATCTTTCATGTTCTGGGCTTCTGCTGAGGGTAAAAACGAAAAAAAGTTATCTGATTCCCAAAGCCAATATGACTCTGAATCAAAACAAATTGTTCGATTTTACGGAGGCAGTGCCAATCTTTTGTCAGCTAATGGCTTGCAGACCTGGCAGCCCACGGTGGCTGCTAACCCGTGGCTTTTTTCTGGTAAAGTTAAGCCCATTAGTGATCTACTCCACAATGTCACTCACAAGAATAACATGGAAAAAGCGATACGTCAACATATCCTTCAGGCGTATCTGGCTGAACTTAGACGTCTTTTCCATCCTTCCTTTAGTTCAAATACACTCACTGCGATTGAACGGAGGCTTGCTGACATGGAAGCTCTTTCGCCGGGAGCTCTAGGAGAAGAAGATCTTGAGACTCTAGGTATGGACATTAACAACGAGATAACTGTACCCTCGTGGTTTTTAACCAATACTCAGCTGTGTTTTAAGTGGCACTCTCGAGACGACGGCGGAAGTTGCTATAGAAGAGTTAATCGTCGCTTTTGCTTGCGCGCTGGAAGTACGATCCCTCTCCAAAGAAAAGATCCAGACAAAAAACGTGGAGGATGTCGCACGCACTGGTCATTCGTAGTCACAGAATCTGAGCCATGGTTTAGCCAAATCAAAGTTTGCTTCTGTTGGCATGCCGATGGTGACGGAAACCAGTGTAACGCAAGCGGTTTGTTATGCGTGCCTCTCAATAAGTATTCACAGGAGATCACAAGTGATAACGCTGACAGATTAAGTGGCTCCAAGATGTCCTGGAAACTATCGGCTCCGGACTCCGCGCCTGTGTGGTTCAGGAAAATAACGATGTGCTTCTCCTGGTATGCCGATGGGTCTTGCGCTGAATGTGGAACATCCCATACCAAGAAGATGTGTGTCACGCCAGGAAAGTGGACAAGCTATCACAAACCACCATCTTTCGAAAACAGTGGATTTCGATTTAGTTCCTCTGTATCTATCTTTCTTTTGGGCTTTATCGTTGCAAGAAGCACACCAATCTATTATTAATGAAAAATTTGTATTTGAGAAGGTTAAGGTTTAATATTGACAGCCCAAGATTTTAAAAGTTTATTATAATCACGTTTCTTTCTCTAGAGAATTATAAAAGAAAACCCCTAGAATTTCTTATGAATTTTTTTTTATATTTCATAACATCACGTAAGCAATGTTTTAAGAGCAGGTCACAATGTTTCGAAAGATTTCACAGAGCTAGATAAGCTTTTCCCAGGCTTGTGAAATTCTTTAAATTAACTCACTCGTTTCAACCCATTCTCTGCTAACGGTAACTCGTATTACATTGAAAATCTCGTAAAAATCGAACTAAGCTTATGCTATATTTAGTTTATTTATGAGTAAAGAAAAGTGCGCCATGATGCTTGATCTAATCTGAACCAGGGATGAAATCAATAAACATCGACTAGTATAGATGTATCTGACATGTTCGGATAATAGAATGAGTTGTTTTCAAAGCTGCTTACATTTCTTCGAGTCCTCATATATTTGACCTGTCTGAGAATTGTAGCCTAATCCTTTCAATTGTGTAATCGCATCTCATCACAGACCTCACTACTTCCTCATTTCCTTATAATTTTTATGTTAGTTCCTGATTTCGGCTTTCCCCACACCTATTTCCCACTTCATTTCATTCACATCATTATTTTTCTCATAATTATTCTCTGTCCAAGATCTGAATCTCCATATCAGAGTTGGATCACTGAAATGTCATAATCTAAAAATTGTGCTATTCGATCTCTGAAGATAGCTCTACATTACCAGTAGTCTTCAGAAATTGTTCTCCATCCTGCATAAGACCTAGAATAGAGCAGTAGTTTTCCGTTTTAGATGAGATGAATATTAACTAGAATTAGATATGAATATCAAGATTTATTATCTTCACCAAGATCTAACAGGTGATTCATTGATAGAGCTAGATCTGGATTAGTGGTGGCCGTATGTTTCAACATAAAACCTTGTGCTTTTTTTCCATTGTTTTGATTTTCAACAGAGGTAAAAAAGATAGAACTTTCGTGAAACTTAAGCTCTTTGATTTTTTTTGTTTGTTTTTTGTTAAAACATACGGATATATTATCAGCCAGAATGTTACATGACACAAGCCTAAGCTAGACCGATGCGATCAACTCGAGATGAAGAAGAGCTAACAAATGTAATGCTTTGGAGAGCTTACATTAGATTTGATCTGACTTCATACAGAACCTTAAACAACGTAGTTAATATGCTGAATCGCCTAAGCTAGCCACAGATCTAATCTTAGCTTTAGTCTACATTAGATTAAATCTATTGTTTTTATACAGAACATTACGAAGTTCAATCTTAAGTAAATTCTTTTGAATGCCTTATCAGCTACTGTACATTGAATGCCTCAGAGTTAAATACGGTTAGATCTGGATTCATTGAGAACATTCAAATCGAATTAAGCTTTAAAGTCTACGCTAAACGGAGACGATTAATTCGAGTAAAAAGATATGTCGAGAGGTTAGTTGAAATGTGCAAGGCGCACCAATAAAAGTCTCCGTATGTCAACCTACTCGTAGAATTTGTAGAAGTGAAAAAAGTTTTCGCAAACACCAAAAAAAACAAAAAAAAAAACAACAAAATTTCTTCACATTAACTTACAGCAAAGGAATGTTTTCATGCGCAGCTTTTTGAAAGCTGTGATCTTAAAACATAACCATTTTATCCAAAACTTCGTTGAAATACTCAAAACGACCTTGAAAGCCTACCTTCGCGTATTGCCCATTCGGTTCAGAATGATTATAGCAGTATTGAAACTTGGTCATCATAAATGTCCAACCAAAAGAAGCACATGGTCAGATGTCTATCTGAACGATGGAACATGTCTCTTTTGGGAACATACAGAACTAAATTTTTTTTTTAAAATCCTTTGGATTTTTTTTTTGTCAACGTCTATCTAAAAAATAGAACTTCCAACGACAAATCTCTTCTGTTGGATACGTAATATTTCCTTCCTAAAACAGTACTTAAGCAATTATATATTATACAAAATATTTTATTCATGTTTTAAAGTCTTCTTGCTCCTTACATACTGTAACTTTTTTAAAAATTATTGCCATCTACTTAATCTTTTAATACCTTTATATTACACTGTGATTTTTTTGTATTGATCACTATTGTTTAACTCGTGAATATCATTAATTTAACACGTATACCGATTTAATATTTAGGTTGAAACAATGAAGTTTTGACAGTTAATCTTTAAGCGTTAACCAAAACCCATTTCTATAATCATTTTGGAACCATGAAAAAAG
>BMAT01002039.1:403927-414970 GCA_019649035.1 Elysia marginata | reverse complement strand
AAGAAGAAGAAGAAGAAGAAGAAGAAGAAGAAGAAAAAGAAGAGGGAGAAAAAGAGGAAGAAGAAAAAGAAGAGGGAGAAAAAGAGGAAGAAGAAGAAAAAATGCCAAATTAAGGACTAGTTAGCAGCTGCCTAATAAACATAAGTACGTGTTTTTTCTCCATTTAGCTGGGTATTGACAAATATTGTCTTGGATTAAACTGAGTCTGCATTTAAATCGGTATACATTATGTAACGCCATTAGATATTATGCGGTACGTGCCCGATCAGGAGGACGAAGCCCTTAGAGGGGGAAATCATAGATGGCTGATTGTCTGCTGTAAAACCCACGCTACCTTTGGATTTAATTTTGTCGTGGGCGCGCAAAATATCTATTATCGCTTCGTTTTATCTCTTCACTTTACTATCTTGTCTAGATAACGAATAGGCGCTAAAAGGCTTAATATCAAATTTTACAGCCGGATTCCTGGAATAGCCGACTGTGAAGACTACAACGATAACTTAGACGATGACAACAAAAGATAACAGCCTTTTAAAACTGAGACGTCCAAAAATCAATCTTAACAGAGACCACACACACGCACACTCTTCATCGTATTAATTTCACGCATAAAAAGAACATTGCGTAGATAGAACAAACTGTACGGTGAAAGAAAAGGTAACAAAGTTGGAGAGAACCCTAGGGAAAGTTTAAATATACTTATATTTACAAAGGCTTTCAAAACGCATCATATTCATTCTTTAAGATGTTAAGTCGTGCGTGGAAATCAACTCATTGTTACATTGGCCATTTTTGGCACAGGTTGATTTATGTTTTTAAAAGAAGATAATTTCTTACCAAAAAAAAAATGAACTGAGGCGATGGATCTCTCTTAAATTGTGAAAATGACTGGGTTTCGGAGAATATGGTGAGAAAATAGCGGGTTGTTTATGTTTACGATATTGGTGGAAATTATAGCCACTGTAAATGAATGTAATTTTTTTTTCTTCTTTTTTCAGAGAGGACTGGTAAACCTTGTCCTGCAAATTTGCCCTGACTGTGCTAAGCGCGAAGAAGACATTCCTGGAGATCTCAGCACCATTATGCTAAACACGTCCCTAGAATAAAACAAAATGTGAATGGTGAACGCGCCCCATTGTCATAAAAGCGGTGACTGTTTACAGAGTATTCAATGAGCGAAAAGTCTTGATGGCCTCGAAATAGCATCTCCCGAGGCTACGTTGGGGCTAGTTTAGCGCCAGACTGCTTGTACGTGAAGGTAGCTAGCCTAAACCTTGGAACATAGCGGAACAATGAGGAGCATGAAAACAAGAAAATCGTAGGAATGGAAGGGGAATGAAAAAGGAATTGGGCCTAAAAAGAAGAAAAGAAAAGTCAACATAGGCCTAGAAGAAAGAATGGGTGCCATTTTTGTCGTAAAAAGATGATAAATAATGGGAGGGAAAAAATAATCGTGGAAATCGTAAGCCCCACGAAAAATTGATGTTTGGTTGATGCTGGGGTGGGAGGTGTGGTAAAAAGACCGTTTGTCACGCTTGGCCGGCGTTCTTCCCTCGTTGAAAAGCAGACTTCGTCGCCCTCGGCAGGGGAGGTAAACCAAGCAATAAAGGCGCGGTGTCGGAGCGGTGACGGCGGTGAAGGGCGGTGTTTTAACGGGGAGGTCCCTCAAATCCCTCAACCTGTCCTTATCCGAGGAGGGACACTGCATGCACCATAGTCAGCAGTCTCGCGACCAAAATGCACGCCGCGGCGAGAACGGTCTCTCTCAAACACTGTTTGATTGCAGGGCGGCGAGATGAGAGGAGAGTGAACGTGGTTCCTACCATCCTGAACCGAAACACCGAAACCGCTAGGCCTACCTGCGAGTGCGAGATGCATCGAGGACCGAGGAGAGAGGCAATTTAGTGCGTATGATTGTTTGAGGGAAGGCGAGGGAGGTGGAAAACTTGATTCATCTTTAGCGGTCTGAAGCGGCTTTCCGATACGGGGTGGTGCTTATGGCAAACACTTCATTGTGCTTGAAAACAGTGGAGCTTGTTTGTAATTCTAGTTCTTTCGTGTATCTTCTGTATCTAGTAATTTGTCAAGATTCAAGATACGAAAGAGACACTAGTATCTAATATCTCTAGATCTTTAATGAAGATAAGCTGTTTTTAAACGATTCAATTTGCCTATAATTTTATGGATTATTTTTCGTGCGCTTTCTTGAAATACAGAGGCTCTTTGGACTTACCGGCAGGCCCTACGGTAATTTAGATTATTGCTCATAAAATTAATGCAGTCTAGACTAGATCTAGAATCAAGATTATCATGTAGATCTAATTTAAATCCTTTTTAGATTTTCTTGTCACCTCAATTAGCTTTTTTATGGTTTTTTGTTGTTGTTAGCCTACTCTTTTGGTGCAGAATTAGAAATCTAACTCTAGAATAGATCTATTTTTCGTAGATTTTCATAAACAATTATTCATTTCCACTAAGATCATGCATTACAATAGCTGATCTTATAGATGTCATTGATGTAGACCCAAGACCACATTAGATTTAGGCCTATATTTGAATAAAACCATCAGGCCGCAGTCTAGGGCTACATTGTTTATTCAAATTTGTTTAAATTAAATAATTATAAACTTTTAAACATGAATCATATATAACAGAGCTGAAAGGACCTGTCTGCTGATTAGTTTTGCGAGAAAATTATAATGATCGCACCAGGTCTATATGACTTGTAGATCTAGATCTAGATCTAAGTGTCTATGTGTTTAATTAAGTCTGTAGACAAAAATCCAAAAATTAGGTTAACATTCTTTTATGACCGATATTGATAGTAGGGTGCACATTTAACTTTGTCTGAAAACAATAATTACTTTTTTAAAGAATCCGGTCCGTAGGGGCCTAATCTTTAAAACTTTATTCGCTATATGATATCATTGTATGCATGGATATTTGTTCGTAGGCTAACTGACCCTGTAAAAATAGATTTATACTGAAAACATGCTATGCATTTTTTTTTACTTACCGTATCAATGCAAAATGCAATATTTAAACACTGGCATAAAATTACCAACACTCTGCGTGTAGATCTAGATGTTACAATAAAAACAATTAGCTGGAAATATCATTAACACCAATTTTCTAATGTCTGCACTAAGATTTACCGGCTAGCGTGTGTAGCCTTATTTTAATATAAAAATAGTTATTATGTAACATCTATCTGCCAATTTGTTAAGAAACATCGATCAAGCTATTATGCGATTAGAAAATGGAAATTTTAAAATGTTACATATCTTGTTGAAGATAAGGGCCTAAAAATAAATTCATTAATATTATTAGGCCTAGAACTATTATTTTTAATCTTTATTATTATTAACTATTAATATTAATAATGTTATAATTATTATTGTTGTAGTTCTTGTTCTTGTATTATAAGTAGTAGAAGAATCTGCATGGTAATTATTGAATTCAAATTATTGTTGCACAAAAATCAGTAGTTGTCGGAGGCGAAATTAACATGTCACAGATAAATGGATTCAGATGACTACATGGATTTAACCGTACAGCTTGAATCAGAAACTTATTTCTCATTTAATAATATTATGGAATTTGCGTCAAAGGTAGATATATTTTGTCTTTATGAGGACCTAAAAACAATCCACTCCACTTTAATGCTGTAACTAAAAGATACTGTAACGAAAAGCTCTAAGATGACCCTTCACAAAGCTGGCCATTAATTTTGTTTTGACTGCCATGCGTTTATTTCTACGAAAAGCAATCACGTTTGACAACTATCCGTTTAACTACCAAAAGCGATTTTGACTTTGTTTGACTACCATGCGTTTCCCTACTAAAAGCGTTTCTGCTCGTTCGCCTAAAAACAGTAAGATGTGCATACTGGCGCATCGCCCCTGTTTGAAATGTAGCTCCTACTGGTCCGAGAGATAGTAGAAGTACCTCCGGTGGGGGGTAGGAGGGAAATTGTGTTTGGGTCAATGTTTCGTGTCCTGAGAGGACAAACTTCCATTTACTCCTGTTAGCAAGACTCAAGAGTTTACTGCTTGGTCCCTTGGCAAACTGTTATTAGATCTAGATCTTCTAAATGCAGCTGATGGTTAAGTTCACCGCAGACTGTAACGACTTGAGAAAAACAAGCTCTTTGGTAGGCAATGACCGCAATGTCAGCTAAGCAAGTCGAAGTAGGCTTATATGAAGTTGTTTAGCACTCCACCAAAGTTGCACATAACACGATACAATTTTAAAAGGTTTTTAATTAGCATACAATCATGTTCTTAAATATTGTTTTGGCCAGTGGGTTTAAAACATGTTTTTTAAACTGTGGAATTTAACATAGTAAAACAATTTTCCAAGTTTTTTTCACAGTTCCAAAAGAAACTTGCCTCTAAAAGCAAAACATTTTTTTAATTATTGAGAAAAAGAAAATCTGCGGCAGAAGCTTTGTTCACCATGATAAAGCCAGTTTAACTTGGAATAAACCCAATGCCCATGGCTGCCTTTGTAAATTTTAAATTATAGTAAGGAATAAACCCATGATATTTACGGTCGTAAGCTGACACTGCGGTAGCTTTATCCCTACAGATTTCAAATTGACTGAAATACACGCTGTTGCTTAATAACCACTGCAGCGGTTTTATGACCTAAACAAAACGCAATGGGATTCTTAGTTTGTAATTTTTTTGCCGTTATACAATGTATACTGTGCGCGTTTTGAGGGTGCTGTTACGATATTGATAAAGGTGGTGCACGTTTATGATGCAACGATGTCTATTAAAATCTAAGAATATGAAAGTAGAAGCTTAAAAATTGCACAAATTATACCTGAAGATTTTATTGGACAACGCTCAATTTTTTTTTGTTTAGGCCTATTGAATATTCGAGTGATTATCGAGTTATGTTTAGCTTTGTGCCGCCTGAAGCGATTATCAATCAATCGCATAATATTTTTGTAGGTTTAACCCGTTTCCTTGTATTTACATCATCCTAGTTGGGAACGGTCGTATTGTTCTTGTCTCTTTTGAATAAGCTTTGTTTGTGTTAAAATTGTCTTGCACGATATGGCATGCGCATAGTTAAAAACTTAATTAACCGATAGAACTGCATAAGACAGAGAGGCAGACTAAGAATTCAGATTCGAGGAAATCGAATATTAAACTTTTTTTTTCGATTTGACTGATTGGTACAGGCCACTTACGAGAGTCTGCTACAGATTAAAAAAAACACCCCAAAACAGAGTATTGGAAATTTCAGATAATCCAGCTTAGTGTTGGGGTTTGTTTTATACAGGCCACTCACTCCGAGTATGCTGTCCATCATGACCCATTTTAAACTAGGCCCGGCTAGGCTACGCTAGGCCCCTTAGTACAGGTTGCTAGTAGACTCCCTTACTTCACCTGTCGCCTAGACGACTCGGTCCAAGACCTAAGTTTAGGCCGGCAAGGTCGTGATCTAGCTCGGGACATCCACACTAGGCCATCATCTGTCAGCCTGTCATCTCCAACTCAACGCGATTCTCTTTCTCGTCCTTTTTCTTCCTCGTGATAAACTTGTCAGTTCAAAGAGTAGACTGATGGCGAGCATCATGTCTGAATTAAGACTACGAAACCCGTTTGATGTTTGGACTAGGCATACAGGCTTAATGACATACGAAAACAGACGGTAAGGGTTTTGATAGGAGGGGGGTGGGAGAGGATGATATATATGATGATATACATGTTTGACCGCCTAAAGAATTTATACATACTAAGGAATAGGGCTTTTCTATGAACTTTTGAATATGTTTAAACGAAAAAAAAGCATGTGTTTCTGTAATTACCGGTCATGCGTTTATAATTGAATATTTGAGTGTTATACTGTGGTAAATTTATCGATTCTGTGTTATATTTTTTATAATTGTGACTAGTCCAAAACAGCATAGCTATACGAAACTAATTATTGCTACATTAAACACACAAATTCGTTTTATATATTCAGTATTAACCTTTACGATCCATAGATCCATGAAGGAATGCAGCCTTAGGTAGATATAGTATGTATCTAGTTGTTTTGTTGGAGAGCTACCCTTTTATAATAGACAATTTTTGCTAAAAACTGATGCGGAAAAAGCGAAATGACGCCCCAAAGAAAACTCAGCGGCTTTCTACATGGCTTTCCACCACAATGTACATCGTATGTCGATCTATATCGAATGTTTTTTTAAAAAATTAAACTCCGGTATTTATATTACACACTAATTGATCCCTTTCGGGACATATGAATTCGTTACTCAGTGTAACTGCGTCGCCACAGAGCAGCGCCACTAATGCCCCAGCAGACCAGTACATTTGAGGTCACTTTAAACCTAGTATGCAGGGTGTTGCAGGCGCATATCACAAATTCAAAAATTGCCTGTAGCTGGGTACCCTTTATATAGGTGGGTGGACTGGAGAAAGTTAAGCTAAATTGCTTGAAAGGCAATTGCAACATAGTATGGTCGGGAATCTAACCAGCGACCTCCAGATCTCGAGTCCGACGCGCTAACCACTCTGCCACACTACCTTTGTGTAATCAGAGGTCTACTTTTTAATGACAAATCAACAAAGCAGCAATCCCCTTTTGAAATTTAAAGTTTCATTGCGTTTACCTCAGCATGATTATAACTTTGCTATGTTTGCTAGTATAAGTTTATAATTTTAAAACTCATTCAAAGTTACATAAGATATCTACGCCTTAGTATATATATCTTTTTCCAGGCGATAAAATTGCAATGTCTGTACATAAATATTATAATTTAATGCGCTATTCACTTTGTTTGTACCATTAACAACCACACGACTTATTGGTTAAGGATGAAAGCAGGGGATAGAAAACGTAACTATCTTTCCTCTCCTCACCCACCAATTTGCATGGGTATCCGAGGTTTTTTTTGTCTTTTGACAAATTCGTGTACTAGCGATGACAACACAAAAACAAATATTGCTTTGCCTAGGCTATGTCTTCATCGTTCTATCCACCAGTAAAACCCTATACATGAGCCCCAGGCGGCACGAGTACCAGATTTTCTTGTCTCTCTATGGGAGTCCCGGGGTCTTTTCATTATATTCAGCTCAGAAAAAAACCTGTTTGAGATTCCCTCTACATGTATTGTACTTGGCGAATTGTAGATTCTAAACGTCGCGTTTCAACCCTTGTGTATGCTGCGGATGGTTGTAAGCCTGACACGTCTTCCACAACAGAGACATCACATCGTGTTTTGTAAAAGCGGGTAGATCGCTAAGGAATTCACCCAAAACCCGCCTGTGTCTGTCCCCCGCCTTGTCGTTGTCGGCACACCTAACGTAGCACCAGGCAATGAAGTAGAATTGATGGGGCCCAGGAAGGCGTCAATAGACGAGCAAGGCTGCTAAACAATCATGGACCTTCTCCGACACAAAAGATGCAAGCAGAAATTTTGGGAATTAGCCCCAGGAAAGGTCAAGAGAAGGTAGTTTTATAATTTTTCTCCTCGATCTTAACGCCCTTATTTTCAGTTTCTTGGAGCTTTACAGAGAACCCCCCCCCTCTCCCATTCTTAAAAAAACTGAAACAAAATAAAAAACAAAACAAAAACTAGCGAAATCATGCGAAAACCGTTGAATTTTACTAGATTTGACTTATTTTACTCTTGTGTTGTAATTTCAATTGTTTTTTTTGGAAGCATAAGTTCATGTTGCGTAATTCTTGTGTTGATGTACTTGTTTAAAAAATGTTGGTTCGTGCCAGTTAAATAAAATAGTTGATGGGAACGGGACGATTATTGTAACTTTGTAAAAAGTCTCACATACACATAATAGGTGTATAGCTAAAGCCAGGGGAGTATTATCACTTAAGACAATGATATTCATTGAGCATTAAAATAATACGATCTTTGAAGTTTGGCCTTCACTGGGCAGGTAACTGCCAATAACAATTATTATTAATTTAAAAATAAAGAAATTTTTAGAAAGCTAAGTACTGTCCAATTTATGCAAACTTTACCAAGTCCTAATTTTATGCGCAAGTGGTTATTAGCCTGGGAGGCATGACTGTACAGTTAATCCCAGTAAAAGGTATGCCTTTATCTCAGGAAACGTGACACATTTTTTCAGATAATGATTGTTTGGTTAAAAGAGATGATGAATCTTTGATGTGACAACCTTCTAACCCTTATACTTTGTAATATTTCAAATCGACTCTTACCAGTTTTGATAAACGTGAAGTGAGCGAGCTAAACAAAGTTAAGGGTGTGAATATCATCTATGGTTCAGTTATTAACGTCAACACTTGAAAAACTAGGGCTGTCAAGATTACATTAATTTTATCGGCGCCCTTTTATACGAATGATCACCATTTGATTAGAGGCTAAAACAATGTTTTAAAACATTCTAGCCATGACGGAAGATGAATCTAATGTACACATAAACATGGTTTACGTGTAGAAAGTTCTCTAAAATCATTTTTATTACTTTGAAATGGAAGTTCTTTGAACAGTAGGGTAAATTTTAAAATCTTTTTCTTTAGAAGGTGTTACGAAAGTTGTATAAACTTGGGTATTGGTGAAGCCACTTTGTCTAACAAGGCAACCGAAGAATTTTCTCGATAGTGATTTATTCATAGCCTGTCGCTACATTAATCTTAGCATTGGTGGTTACTTGAATAGGGAGAGAGAGAGAGACATACAGACAGACAGACATAGAAATAGAGAGAAAAACAGAGAGAGAGAGAGAGAGAGAGAGAGAGAGAGTTGCATGAAAAAGGGATTGGGTATCCGAAAACAATCAATGATAGTAGCCGTAAATAGTGTTGTACTTCAGTACCAAATGGCGCCATAGTGTAATAGTGAGCTCACTTAAGAGACGTAGCTTTATAGTAGGATGTGGAGCCGGGTAGGCAGACCCTGTCGCCAATAGGCCTGGATCTGTCACACAACCAGCGCCATGACAGCAAGTCTGATAGTGTTTGGTTAATGTGACATGACACCCTGTGGGTCTCTGTAAACATGACCACCTCTGCTGCTGGTGGAAGTTTAAAACAATTTCAAAACCTATCTACAAGATTTAAGTTAGAATGAAAAATCAACCTAACACTAACAGGAGCCAGCAAGCCGCGTTGTTCGTTGCGTTGAACGTGCCGTTTCATTTTTACTACTAGTAGCAGGCTCTAGAAACCTGTTATGATCATTGCTATCTATCCCAGTTCACAGGAGCCACCCGCCCTAGAACTGGCTCCCGTGCAAATAACTAGGCTAAATATCCTGCTATGTTATCGTGTAGGTTGGCTTGGTGTCGACGGCCTCCATGAATTGGCCATATATTTCAACAGGTTCCTTGCGAGCTGTTACTCTCATGTTTACATTCCTCTGGCCGGTCTTGTAATAACTCTCAAGACCTACGGCTTCTCTGTGGTTCATTCTCACATACCCGTTGTACAACTCTCAGTGGACCAACAACTGAGGCTAAGAGCGGGTTCTTATCAGCCCGGTTTATACTTGCCTGCCCAAGCAAATTGGATATTAAAAACCTGAACTTGCCCCTTTGCTGCCCTGCAACGGCAAGCATTTTCTCTCCTTCTCCAACCACTCTACGGCCTCTTGCAAGACTTGATGCAGACGGAAAGGCAATAAATCTTCGGTGTGCCTCTCTTTAAAAAAAAAAAAAGAACGGAAAACTCTATTTCGTAAATCTGGGGGCTTCCGTGTTAATTGACTTTGTTGGCGGAAAGCATCAACATGAAATGCCTTATCGTACCCAGAGTTGTTTTTAGCCAGGCGTCAGCTTTCACGAGCAAGCCCATCAAAGGGCACAACATTGTTTTAAAGGATAAACGTAAGACGGGTATTATGTCTCGGCAGCAGACCTGTCATTCTAGAAGAGGCCTAGCGAATGCGGTGATTGACTGCCGAGTGGTATAACTGTAGGTTTGTTTTTTAGTTTACCTCTATAATAAAATATCATGTACCAACGTTTGTTGTTGTTTTTTTTTAAACGGTGTTGAGATAACCGCTACCGGTGCCGTTTGGTGTGTTTCTGTGCGTTCTAAAGGTACCTCGACTTTATTGTCAGAGGTAGTTCTTCAGCGCCTTTGCTTGGCTAGGCTTTATCTAAGTTTTTAAGTTAAGAAAAAGTATTCCGTTCAGTTAGCTCTTTGTGAGATAAATTCATCTATTTACGTAACTACATCCATCTCTAAATTTTAGAGTAAAACGAACTGCAGTACTAGAGATGTGCTTTAAATAAAATAACGTATTAGTGATTTTTTATTGACAATGTGGTCTTGAGCCAACTGATCGAGAAAGCTGATTGTAAAAATCTGGTGTGGGTATGCCCACAGTTAAAACACCAGCAAGTTATAAAGGTTTTCATCAGTTTAGTTTGCACGTAACTCCATGACGAGTGTCACAAAACAGCAAGACAGTCTTGTAGTTGTAAAGAGATTCATGTAAAGTTTCGGTGCCCTAAGATTGTAACATTCAACTTGAATTTTTTTCTTGTTCCTGATACTTGCACCTTACTAGGTAGCCTACCTCGTTTTGCCTCTTTGATAAACCAACCATGTAATGGTATAATAATAATAATAATGATATTGATAACAATAATAATAATATTAATTACAATAATGTTAATGTTTAAGTCCCACATTTACTTAATTTTAGAAAAGAGTCTAAGTTTGTCTGCAATAGGCAATAATAGTGCTCAGTTTACAAAACTATACATATTGTGAATTATTTGACTCAAAGAGTAGATACTATTTCATATTGTCAAGAACGAATACTGGTAATTATTGTTAAGCCTATTTGCATTAGGGGAAATCTCTTTCCCTATGCCTACTTCAGGGCTTGAAATAGACCGCGGCACCGCGGCAATTCGCTTGTTATCAAAACTACTCGAATCTCACCTCACATATTTTTACATCCTGTTAAGATAAACCCTGCTTAACATAAACTACGGTTTAAAAAAAAATCATATTTTAGTCTTTTTTCAAAATTTTTCTCTATAATTTCACTGCTCAATATAAACTTCGAACAAGGTAAAACTTTTT
>BMAT01002039.1:330609-341036 GCA_019649035.1 Elysia marginata | reverse complement strand
ACTACTACTACTACTACTACAACTACTGCCAGTTATACTACAACTGCTACATATTCTACTAATATTATTCCTTAAGTTTTGAAGATTCAACCTTAGGTTATATTTCTACTCTACACAAACTTTTTGTCTTTCATGGGGAAGTTTTTTTAAGTACTCGCGGTTTGGGCATAGTAAATATATCTTTTGAACAAACAAGGACATGCGAAAAAATAAGCAATTCCTTGTTGACTTGACAAAGATAGATATTCGATGAATTAAGTGCCTAACATTAAAAAAGTTTATTTAAGTAGTACAGTGTGTAAACTGTATTGTGTTTGACAAAAAATAAAACAACAAATTTAAGAATATGCTGCACATATCCATGTCATATTTTTTAATTAGCCTGAAGCGAGCAGAAAGATAGATGTATACTTAGAGAGAGAGAGTCAGACAGACGGACAGACAGACAGACTGACAGAGACAGACAGGCAGACAGACAGCCAGGCAGACCAAAAGACAGAATCAGAGACAGACAGAAATGCAGACAGAGATACAGAAGCACAGACCGAAAACTGTAATAATGTCTATGCCTTGTTCTTTCCAGGACTATTTTATAACGATAGGTTTATTGGTAATTTTATATAGTCTAAAAAGACTATATCCTCAAATATCTAATTGCATCTTTCTATTATCACTTTAGTTTTCATTTCAACAAAAAGTACCTGATGATGGGAAAAAAAAACAAAGCAAATCCTATAAATTTCTAACATTTCTGCGTGACACCTACTGACTCTCCGATAACAATCCAAGCCGGCGTATCACTTACATGCGTCACAATTTAACCGAGGCCATCATATTTTGATACCATAATTATCTTGTCAAACTGCTACGGGTAGCTCTACTGCTCTACTGAAGTGATTAAGAATTGACTTGATAAGGGGTGTTTTATAGGTCAATAGTTTGCCCGTTAATCTACGACATTGTAAACTTTTTTAGACTTTAAGACGCCGGTCTTAAGCTGACCTTTTTATTCCCTAAACCATGCAATCTTCATTAATGCACCCCATACCCTTTCTTCCTAGCACTGTATTAAAAATTCTCATTCTCTTTCTTTCACCCTTCCGTTCTCTTTTATTTTCTCTCAATGTCTCAATTTTCTTCGACGAACCTCGCCATTTTCGTTTCTCCTCAAAAGTGTGTGCATCTCCATCTCTAATTCTCATGTTCTTCTTTTCACCCGACCTCCCTTTTTTCCATTTGTTTTTTTCATTCTTGTTGATTCTCTTTCTATATTGCCATTAAATTTGGAAAATGCCATGATCTGCGCTGTCGAATATGACACATGATTGATAAATATACTTCGAAATGGGTTTTCTATAATTTTTGTAAATTAGTTAATTGGATTTTTACAATGATGGATAAAGTTTGACCGAAATTAAGATTTTATATGCTTGAAATAGTTATGTAAAAATAGAATGACTTTTATTTTTAGAAGATCTGGAGTTATGTCCCTCACCCTTAAAAACCGCTTTGGACAAAAATCTTAGAGACCATCCGTTTACGACAGTTTCGAATTCTAATATCCTATTTGGCAATAAGTACAGTTATATACAGTTTTATATAATTTTATGGAAAATATCCGCTTTTACGTGTTTGGCAATAAGTATTTTACTAATGCGTCTAAACTTTTGTTTGATTTTCACATGACCTGCTACCATCTTTAGTTGAAGAATCACCAGTGCAAAACTGAAGCACCATATTTGTCTCTTTCAGACTTGGTTTTACAATCAAATTGGAAGAGGTTGCCATCAAGACAATCGGTGGCTCAAACTTAAGCACCTTTTTAATAAAGTTAAATTTGGAGAGGTTAAAATAGCGACTGTGGCTCATAAAGGTAAATTTTTGACATTAGTGAGCTGTGGTACCTGATGTAGCTTCGCTCACAACACCAACCTTTTTTGTTTTCTGCTCGGCAGAGAGGCGTTTTTGTCTCATGAATGTCAATCACCTATGTTGTAAGTCCTACTTTCTTGTATCAAAGTTTAAGACAGAAATGTGCATTTCGCAGTATATTTGCAACTTAAATGAGCCATTGTTTTTTTTTTCCATGAAAAATTTTGCCTAAAGAGACAAATTTACGTGACTGTCTCTGAAATGAAGAGAAACGTGGAATTTTTAGGGCATGAAATGGCCTATCAATTGGTGCATTGATATGAACACTTGTGGTAAACAAAAATGCGCAAAGACTCTTTACGGATCTCATAGCAGAATGCTCCGCATTGTTCTAATTTTACATTGTTACAAATAATGTGTGATAAAAAATGCAGAAACTTGAAGTCTAACACTTGAACGGTCTCTTTGCTTAATACAAGTTTCGTCATTGCACTTGAAAATATGTCGCAGGTTAATGTTGCTGACATCGCATTCTGGTTTGCCACTTTCTGAAAAAATAATAAAAAAAGAAGCTTATTTTATGTGAGTTTTTTTTTTTATTTTAAACAAGACTCCGACTTCCAAAACATAACATAATAGCAAATAAATTGAGATCTGCTTTTCATTTTTTTAGATAAAGAGGCAAAGTATAATCAAAGCCTCTTTCTGAATCGTATAGTTTAGATACAATTTATGATTTTCATTTTAAACTATAATTTTACCTCAAACGTTTTTCAAAACCCTGTACACTATGCATAATTATACCTCATCAATCGAAAACGATATTTAAAAATCTGCATTTGATAGTTTTGCCTAGGTTTGGAAAGCGTGACTTAAACTTCACTTCTCGCTGCTAACTAAACCTTGGAAATTGCACTCAAGGTATAGTATACTACAAACCGAAACGGCCCTCCAGACTGATAGTCCTGGTCTCTTCTCATCCTTGCCAAACATCTTTGACCTTTCATTACAAAAACACACATACTGAAGCTGCTGACCTCCGTGCAACAAAGACGGTATTTCTAACAAACCAGAGGCCAGTAAGACCGATGCCTGGACCACCACCACATCTTTGCACAAGCCTCTATATTCTAGGTCTCCTAAGTCCCAAATCTGTAAAGGATTGGTGTGCGGCGATTTGCCAAAATCCTGGTTTGAGCCGGTAATTCAACTAAGCCTGGTCATCTAGGATAGAGACACCTGTAGAATGCGAAGTCTTTTAGGAATCTTCTGCATCCCGGACTACAAAGGGAATAGTCCTTTTTTGATATTTCTTCTGTAACCTGCGTGTAATTCTATTTCTCTATTCCTCTCACTGTGTCTCTCTCTCCGTCTCTCTCTTCTCTCTTTGTGCCTGTCTCCATCTGTCTCGTCTCTATCTCTCTTTTTCTGTTTTCTTTATCTCTCAATCCTATCCCACTGCATGCATGCCTCTATGCCTCTTTGTACTTCTATCGTCTCCAACTCAATATTCGACATGATTTTCTTAAGCCCCTTTTCGAACTATCATTCTTAACTACAAAGTCTGCTCATCCTTAGTTTTTATTCATATTTTTTTTTTGTTTCATTTAGTGCGCTGTTTTTTTTTCAAATTTTTTTCATGGGTGGACATGTTTGATCCATAACAAAATTGAGAAAGAAAGACATTCTATGAAAAAGGAGAGAGTCCAAGAGAGAGAGAACGAGAGAGAGAAAGAAAGATGGAGAGAAAAAGAAAGAGAGTACAAGCGAGAGAAAGAAAGATGGAGAGAAAAAGAAAGAGAGTACGAGCGAGAGAAAGAGAGAGAGAGAGAGAGAGAGAGAGAGAGAGAGAGAGAGAGAGAGAGAGAGAGAGAGAACGAGAATCCAATTGAATTGGATTAAATTTCATTTTACAGTGGTGGCAATTTAGGTACAGTGTATTTTTTCATTTGGTCGTTACATAAGAACAGGTGTTTAATAAAGAATAAACAATTAAAGGAGCTTCATAAATTGAAAGGCATATGTAAGCTAACCATAGCTATAGAGAAAGAACAAGAAAGAGAGAACAAGACAAAAAGAACGAGAGAGAGAGAGCTGGGGGAGGGAGTGGGAGAGATAGATAGATAGATAGATAGAGAGAGACAGAGAGAGAGAGAGAGAGAGAGAGAGAGAGAGAAAGGCAGAACTATTGATGTGTTGGTTTTTTAATCATCATTTGTTTTTACTATAATTGTTATCAACTTCTCATTATTATTAATTCTTACTAACAGATTGTTTTAACATCATTCTTGTAAGTGCTGAAATTTCAACATTATTGATTTTATTTCTTTCATTATGAAACTTGTAACGAGATATTTTCTTGTTTTTCATAGCACCCCCCTAAAAAAAAACTAAAAAAAATAAGTTGAAATAATTTGACTGGAATTTATGAACTACTGCTAACATGTGCAACAAAAGAAAAAGAATAAAGAAACGTGGACCTTATCATTCCATGAAAATGTGTTTACACTTTAAAAATCCCACTGATGGTCCTCGTATAAAAATATTGTTTATGCCATAATTTCAAAACCTATCACAAAGTGTAAATACTGCATTGGAAAAACCACAAACATATCAAGATACACATGTCATAAAAATTTAAATGCACGGAAGTATATCTTTTTTGATGAAATAACACTTTGATTACTCTAAAAGAAACATGACAGTATTTTTTAATAATAATAAGATGTCAGTTCGTCCCTTAGAGCTAAACAGTATAAGTTTTGCATTATATATACAGGAAATTAATTACACTCATCCTTATCATTCTTGTTTATATTGTGTATGTAATGAGAAATGGAATTTTTTTACGATGCTTACGATGGTAAATTAGCTGTTATCAGACCGACTTTCGCGATTAAAAAAAAACAGCAACAAAAATACCAACCAGTCTATTAGAGCAAACAGTTTGTGATAGCAATTGAGAGACATCCACCTCCCTGAACGACAAAGGAGCGAGTAAAAAATAGGAAACTGGTGTAAGAAAGGCAAAGAGATAGAGAGAGAGAGAGAGAGAGAGAGAGAGAGAGAGAGAGAGAGAGAGAGAGAGCGGCGGGTAGAGAGACATTGAGATAGACAGAGAGAAATAGAGACAGAGACAGAGAGAGAGAGTGAAAGAGAGAGGTACAGAAAGACAAAAAGACAGAGAGAGATAGAGAGAAATATAGAGGCAGTGACAGACAGAGACACACAGAGATTATCCATACATGGAAAATAGGCGTTGATAAAAATCGAACTAATATAGGGGAGTTAGAATAAAAAAGAATAGCAGACACTTTTAGAATAATTGGAACGTGGACAAAATGCGACAAACGTTACCGATTGATAAACAGATGGAGAGAGAGAGAGAGAAAGAGAGAGAGAGAGAGAGGCTGAAAGGGAGACAAAATTAATAGAAAAAAAAGAACAGAAGAATAAAAAGAAAATTAAATAAGAAAGACAGAAGAAAGCAATAAGATCAAGAAGAAACTTGAGGAGGAGGAGGCGGAGGAAAAGAAGAAAAAGAAAAATGAGAAAGATGGAAAGAAGAAAGAAAGAAGGACAACAAAAAAAAACTGGAGGAAGAGGAGGAGGAAAAAAGAAGAAGCATAGAGGTAGACAAACAGAAGCAAGAGACAGGGAGCGAACGGTTTTTTGAAGTCATTTGGCGACCTGGAAGTATTGTGTACATTGCTGTAGTCTAAAAGGTTGACAGGGTGGCGAGAAAATCCCGAAAGCTCGTCGCAGCCAGATCCCTATGTGTATAGAAACAAGCCGAGAAGTGGGCGAGAAGAGACTGGCTATTGGCGACACTGCCAAGATAAGATGTTACCAATGTCTTGAGATATTATGGGGTTTTTCGTAGATTTTAACATTTCACAAGTTCTTCCACATCTTTCACAAGGATGAATTGAAGCCATGAGAATCGGTTATAGCGACCTCGACACTAGACATCTAAGTGGCTAGAATGTTTGCTTTCGTGTGTACGTGTTTTCACGTTCACTGTTTTTCCTGGTTTTAGGGATGTTAGAGGAAGCTTCAGGTTTTTACCAGAAAACATTAGGAAACGTTACAAAGATTTTTTTTTAAATTGAGCCCTTCGTATATGATTATATCACCATGAATATTGAAGAAGTTTTAAGACATAAAAGGGAAATTTTAGAAATAAAAAAAATTAAGTTTTATAGCATTTATATATACCTCAAATAATTATTTAATATCTATCAATACCTGGATTATATTATTTGCGCCGTCAAATTGCAAGAATATGAAAAAACGTCTATCGAGCAAAACATTAGCATTATGATTGTGGTTATTAATTTCCTTTCAGTTGTTTTCCTAGTTTACTTTTTATTTTTTTTTACTAAAACTTCTGCATGCAAGTTTATTGGTCTGCTAAGCGGCATACCGAATTAATCTTATCTCGCAGCGTATATTCCCCACGCTGATAATATATGAATAGTGCATATGTACCGTTTGCCTTAATAAAAAGATGGTTGCGCGTCATCAAAGGGTGCATGAGTGCACACATTTTATATGCTGCAGCAGCTGGCTTATCTAGTCTCTAAAGAGCATCTTCGGCCCAGACTAAATATCTTAAGACCTTTAGCTGTTCCTCAGAGATTTTTCGTATAAAAGCCCAGGTGACTTTTTTCATTGCACGTTGCAATGTTTAGATTATGTCACTTTAAACATTTAAGATAGCCCAATGATATATATGATAACTTTATACCTAGATGTATAATTTAGGAAAATGTTTTTCCCTTCTTTTATTGCTTACACGTGCACTGAATAACAAAGATAATTAGTTTGTGAGAGTGCTTGTAAAAAGAATGTTAAGCCTTTCCTCTAGAGAAAGATACTAAGACTAATCATACATATTTGTCTGATAAGTAATGCTGCTTGAAAAAGAAACCTGGGCTTTATTTCTGCTTTTCATGGTCGCTCTAACTTTGTCTTTAGACTAGGCCTACTAACACTTCGTCTTAGCACAACACAAGAAAAAAGAGTCGGCTTAGAAGTTCACATCACTGAAACATTTAGAACATCATTTGTTTAGCCTTGAAAAGTATTTGACTGTCACTATACATCTGGATTTAATAACAGTTTTAGTTTAAGACTGCTCGATAAGTTTTTATAAATATTCTATGCAATGTAAACTGAAAGAAAATTAAATCTGCAGATTAAGAAAAAATTAAAATCACTTAACGACAATTTACGAGCAGCAATTTAACCAGAGTAAAAAAAAAATAATTAAGAACTACACCAACATCCTTTTTGTGTTTATCATTTATCTTCATTATTCCTTTAAAATTTTTTATTACCACTCTTTAAATTATGATATGTTTAAGCGTGTTTAACACATTTATATCTTAAAATAGAGCTTTTCGTCACTTAATCACAAGGAAGAAACAAAAACCACGTCGTTACCTTTTTTAACATAATCAAATTACGTTTTACCAAGGTAATAGTTTTATCGAGCAAACATTATGGGATTTTTTAAATATATTTTAATTTGCTCGGTAACACAATTATACTCTGCGCGGAGCAAGTCCGCAGACATTAATTATATATATGTTTTTTTTCAAGAGCTGTAACGTACGTTGAAAACCTGAAAAAAACGGACTTCAGCGATTTTAAAGCATTTGATCCAGTTCGTATTAGATCTATCGTCTTAATGAAACTTAGTATACTTTAAGTTTACACAAGGTGAATTGTATCATATTAAAAGAACAGGATCAAAAGGTGAGAGAGGCTTTGTTTGGCTTATTTGATAATACAACAACACCTGCACGCCTTCATGCCTGGAAGTACTTCAACGTATGTTGAGAAGAGACAAAACACACCTGTTGGATTAAAATTATTCGGGCGATTTTTTGGGTTGTTCATTTGATTGACAAGCAGCTTTTCTTGTTTGATGTTTGTTTTTAAAATAGAGTTATGTGTTTATGTATGTATCTACGTGGGGGAAAAGAAGAGATCGCTTTTCTTTTTACTTTCCTTTTGATCATTTTCCAAGGCTCTTAAATTTTCTAATCGTGTGAAATAATACTGCAGTAAACAATTTGGCAACTGGTATTTCAAACTTTGATGCCATTCTACAAAGACTATGCACACACACAAAAAAAACAACCATCGACAATGATTTACACCTTTTTATTATTTCATACGCTCTTTCTACATTACCAAAGAAATTCTATTAAAAAGAAAAAAAAACGACCTACTGATTAAAATTATACTTAGTTAAAATTTTTTTAAATTGAACTACTATAAATGTGAACCTATTGAGTCAAACTTAGTGAGACTATAACTGCGAATGTATGCCGTTGGTATAAAAAAAAGGTTTTCATCGTAAAACACACCCAAGTACCGGATTCTTTCCACTCTTTGCTAGGTGGTTTTCAGTATGACTACTCTACCCAACATAACTGTTAGGCCTGACAGCCTAAAAACAATAAAATAGAGTGTGAGGTCTGAGTATCTATCTTACTGTAGTTGTTGGTACAGATAGGTCAAGTTAGATCTTCACAAGTACCTTGCTGCAAAGCCAAAATTCAAATTAAAAAATTAGCGATTGTAGCAATATGTTCTTTTTATACGCCGGTTACTAGCCAGTCATATGGCAACCTAAAAAAACTGTATTTGTGGGGATTAATATTTGCCTTTTTTAATATCAAGCACTGGTGAGTAGAAAGCCTCAAAACTTGCGATATAATGCCGTTGGGTGCTCTCCTATTTTTCTTTATTATGTCATACTCATATGGCATGATGAAGAGCGATGACCGCTTTTCACCCGATATCAAAGGAACGGCCTACAGCAATCTTTATTGAACCGTTTTACCACAAATATTTTACTCTTATTCAGAGTGTCTCCGCCAAACCTCTCATGTTTCATTAAAAAAACCTACATAGCATCATGTTGCCTAATACATTTGACATGAGAGTCAAGTTTTTTGCGCAAGTTTTTTTAATTGGATTAAACATAAAAAATTTCTGACGAGTAGGAGTTAGTCCAAAACATTTATAATGGAAAAAAACAGCTTTATACTTTCGCTTTTAGCTAAAAAAAAACTTTCATCTTCAGAGCAATACCACAACATTATTGCTGCGCTAGCATATCGCACTACAAAAGGAAATAGCGCCGCTTTCTAAGCAAGACATCCGCTCGAATTATATTAAAAGGCAAAATACGATTTTCCGCTATTATGAATCGAGAAGATTGGTTTATGCTGCAGCGCACGAAACATACTGTAGAAGTTCATTATTGAAATGTATTCAATCGTTGTACATTCGCTATCCACAGCAAAACCACTCTAAGCCTCACAGAGCCCCGGAAAGCGTTATTATTCCCTTTCTTTGCGTTTTTCACGCGTCTTAATTAAATCGGACCCAACAATGAAAATAAAGAATATGGAGAGAGCAGAGGACACTGAAAGCTTCGAAAGGTGGGACTGCACTTGTTAAGTCCACGGACAAGTTGTATAGGATTAGGCCAGGGCACAGAAATGAAAGATCGGGTTTTTTATGAGGAACATAGATCTAGTAAAAGTTCAGAAACCACAGTTCTTATTCCCCTTGATCATGCTGTTGAAAGCCATGTCCATACACTTTTGTGCAGTCTAAGAACTAGAATTAAAGATTGCACCCTCAGAGATTTTACTTTCGCGAACTTGTTTGTTGTAGGAAGTTCATGAAATCTCAAGTTCCAGGTAAAGTAAAAACGCACACGTTATGTATACAACAACCATTTGAAGCAGGGTTTCCCATTTAGATTTTCAGGTTATCCTAGGCATTATGATTAAACAAATTTAAGTAGAATTGCAGCGGATTGCAGATTGTTTTAATGGTTTAACTAGAAAACTTTTAACCACAAAATATTATGGAGTCGAAAGTGCTTTTTCTTTAAAAAATCCAAGTCAAAATTAAAATGAAATGTAAATAACGATTTCAAGGCAATCAATATCTAATCACTGGTAGAACAAAGCTATTAAAGGTACTGTTTTATATAAGATTTGAAAAAATAGAGCTTGAGAGAGCCATTTTAGTAACATGTATAAATCACTAAGAAAAAAAATACTTTCTTGTGTCTTTAAATGGAATGTCAACTTGTTGATGAAATGGGCCTCAATAATCATTTTGTTGAGAATATTATCATCGTTTTAAGAAAAAGGACCTTACACCCTCTCCAATAATATAGAAAGAGAGACACTTCTAAAATGTTTGGTGAAGTATAATCTATATTTATACATTCATTTCTAAACGTCATATGAATTTAAACCTTTTTCATATTGAATGTCCATTTATGGGTTCGTTTTTTGTGGTACTGCCCTCAGCTCCCATACCAACACAAGCTCCTGACTACCCACATGGTGGTACTACCCTCAGCTCCCATACCAAAACAAGCTCCCGACTACCCATATATGGTGGTACTGCCCTCAGCTCCCACACCAACACAAGCTCCCGACTACCCACATGGTGGTATTTGCCCTGCAACAGTGCCATCAAAGTCCTTCGACATCATGTCTTCTTCTTCTTCT
>BMAT01002039.1:247417-258867 GCA_019649035.1 Elysia marginata | reverse complement strand
ACAGACAATAATGAAAAAAGAAAGAAGGAACGCGGGATAAGAGGAACAATGAGAAGAAGAAGATGCTGCTGCTGTTGCTGCTGCTGCTGATGATGATGATGGTGGTGATGATGATGATGATGATGATGATGATGATGGTGATGAGGATGATGATGACGATAATGATGATGATGATGATGATGATGAGGAGGAGGAGGAGGTGGATGGCGATAATGATGTTGTTGATGATGATGATGATGATGATGATGGTGATGGTGATAATGATGATGGTGGTGATGATGACGATGATAATGATGTTGATGATGATGATGATGCTGATGATGATGATAATGATGATGCTGCTGCTGCTGCTGCTGATGATGATGAATATAATGAATGATGATGATGATGATGATGATGATGATGGTGATGATGATGATGATGATCCAAAAGAATAAAACAATGAGAATAAAAATTCAAAAATGGAAGAAACCTTAACAACCTGCATAAGTAGTACAAGTACGATTAAGCTAGAAGCTAGAAACTAATATTGTGAAATAACGTGCTTCAAACAAACTTAAAGAAAAGAATACTGCTTTATGTCATAGTTTCGATGGACATACCATCTGACATAGGCGTGTCTACCTCATGTAACTTTTTTACTTATCTTTTTCTCTGATTCGAAATTGTTATTATTAGTTTTTAAAACAATACCATAGATTTTTACCGACCTTACGAAACTTATCAGTAATCCTTCCTAATTTTCTGATTAAAAGCTATCAACGTTTGGCTGGTGGCCGCTTGCTATGTATGGCTTTACCTAGAAACAACCATGTGAAGAGAATAATCTTCGTTTGATTGGCCGACATTGGATTAATAATGTTTACTATGGACTACTTTGTTATATTTAGTATATTTGTAATCAATAGTATATAATGTCCTAAATTCTTAATCTAAATTAAACATTGTCTTTCAAGAGACATTGATTAAGACAACAATTTAAATTTTAATGCAGACGTCTCAAAGGAAAAAAACCATCTCCTTATATCACTAAATGAATTTTTTTTCGAAGCCTTGAACTGTCCTTCAGAGTAACTGGCATTACATTTCATGGGCGTTTTGTTTTTAATTGTAACCGTTCTGAAGGTTAAGAGAACAAACTCATTCATCTTGTTCTTTTTTTTTAATGGGATATGTATTAAATGTTGATAACAGTATACATATTCTACCCCGGTAAAACGTATAATTTGATTTCCATGAGGAAATTAGGAGTTTTATGATTTTATGAATATTTTTGTAAGTTGGCTAAGACTAGCGATACCTTATCAAATCCTGTAAGATTTTAAAATGGTATGAATGCACATGGTCAAGACAAATTTAAATCACGAAATGTATAGCGCCTAGAGCATTTTTTTTTCAATTTTGCGATACATAAATGTAGATTTTTGTTATAATAGTTTTTAACTTTTTTTTTTTTTATTATTTGTGTCATTGTTTTTAACATTATTATACTTCTTTTTCTTCTTAGTATTATTATAAATATTGATATTGTTATCATTACTATCACCAACAGTGACAATACTGCAATAGCTTTGCTATTGTTTTTTTAATTACTATTGATATTTTTGTTTCTTTTTATTATTAACTTCATCATTTTTTGTCATTTGTGACGAATTTAGAGATTGTTATAGTCTTTTTCCTTAGTCATGCTATGTACAATGTAGGCCTAGATGAATGCTACGCTGCTTTCTTAGTGCATTAAAATCTAGAATGATCGCCCATTATTAAGTTTGTAGGTCTAGGCTTCTGGATTTCTCTAGATTCCCACCCTTTTAAAGCCATGTTGGTGACGTAGGAGGGACTTTTTTAACTTGGCTTGTGATTAGATATTAGGGGTCATTGCTGTGTTAGGCCACTCTTTGCCCACCTTTCCTGTATAGGGTAGAAAGTTCGAGCGAGAGCCAGACTATGTGTTCTAGAAGTGTGTTTTGTCTATAAATAGAGCTCGCGTGGTTAATATATAATTCTGTGAGGATAGAATACTGGATGAAGAGACAGTGAGTAGTTTTGTGCAAGAGTTAGATCTACGATCTGTTTATGCTGGACATTGTCGATTCCACTGTTAATATTTTCGACTGCTGCTGGATGTAAATACTGTTCCGTGTTGATTTCTTCGTTTTCAGTTGAATAAACTTATTTTCTACTCTCATTAATATTATTATCCTCGCACTATTACTATTTTTCTTCTTCTTCTTCTTCTTCTTCTTTTTCTTAATGTTATTATTATTACGATTTTAACTATTATCACTGTTTCGGGAATAAAATATGCGCACTGCTTTAATGAAAGAATAGACATTTGAAATGGTGCGTTATAAATTTATAGTTGGCAAGATCAAATTTTGTAATTGCGATGAACAACAACTGTTACAGCTGCCGTCAGTAGCAGTTGGAGATATCCGTCGTAAATACACCAATATACAGAATGCTCATATTTCATAATATTGTTAAACGAACTGGAGTAAACAAATACTGATTTGCGCATTGAAGTCTTCTCAGTGTTGTAACTTCAAAGCAAAATTTTCGCCATGTGTAATTTATTTTCATGCTACCATAGGCCTCATCGCATCATAAGCGGCCCAAAGCGCGTCAATACAAGTTGTGGAAGAAAACATAGCAAGCACCATGTTACGAAGTTTTGGGGTTGTTTTCTAAAAGAAAAACCGTTTAAAAGTACGGCTCAAAAGACCTCTTTGATGAATGAAAAACATGAGGGTGCTAAAATCAACACAGTATCATTAGAAAAAGTGTAGCAATGTTAATATAATAAGGATCCGCAGTCACTACTTTGAATGGGCTAATTCAAGAAAAGGTCGTAGTTTGGACTTGTGACATTCATTTTGTCTTTTAATGACGATTTCGCCAGCCTAATTTAAGAATGTTTAATACACTTTTTTAATTTCCAAGAGAACTGTAATTATGTTTTTTCTGTCATATTTTATTGCCAATTTATAGAAGGCTTAAACTTCCCTTTGCGCTCTTAAACCTTCCGATTTGATTTCGCTTTTTTTAATATAAAAGGAAGTTTTTTCTACCAGTTTTAATAAACTGTGCAATGTACTCTCATTAACTACCTCCACCGCTAGTTCAACACACGACGATGTACGCATTCTTCCTGATATCTGGCGTGGTCGACATGGTTGGTTACTCTGGCACGACGATACCTGATGGTCTCGACTACTGCACCCTGGCCCTGGCTCTGGCTATCGAGGGACTCTTGTTCGCCAGCCATGTCCACGGCAGGGAGATACTGGACATACACATTCACCTGCTCCTCGTCAAAGTGATAGCAGCCACTGTAGTTGTTGTGCTATTAGAAGCCAGGTTAGACCGATAATAACTGTTAAGGTCCTTTTGGTCGTTATTTTTTTTTTTTTACAGAGGAACCGTTCAAATAGAGTGCAAACGCGAACAAATAACGTTATCTGTTCGCTCGGTCGACCACCGAGATTGCCCCCAGAGCAGCGGTTTTCTCGCTATCAAGTTGTAGTAGCCAAACAGATAAAAAAATGACAATCATGATAATAATTATAATAATTACAATAATAATAGTGATAATTATAATAGTAATAATTATAATAATAAATGTAATAATAATTATAATAGTATTAATAATAATAAACATAATAATAATAATTATTAATAATTATAGTAATAATAATAATAATAATAATAATAATAATAATAATAATAATAATAATAATAATAATAATAATAATGATAATAATAATAATAATAAAAATCACGTTTATATAGCGCATTTTTTTCTTTTGTAGGTCAAAGCGCTTCCCCTTAAGATTGGCCATAAAACAAACAAAAAATAGCTCAATTACAGCAGCAGACGTCATTAAGTTTTAAAGTTTGACTAAGAATGCAATTATGCATAAAATGCGTTCTTGTTCGCTCTCTATTTGAAAGGCTGAACTGCTTAAAAGTCGAGTTTGCATTCGCGCTCCGCATAAATGGACCTATAGTCATTATGAAAACAGTAGAAAGTTTTTTTTCACACTTTTCATGGATTTATTGATCAGATAGCAAGACTCTCAAAATATAAAGACATGATTTGTATAAGACATTTTTTTTTAAGATTTCGCAAGTTAGCTCAATGTTTAAAGCATTAATAGTTATTCGATTTGAAACTTGGATTTTGGGATAGAAAGCAAGGTTTCGATCTTTGTTTCTTTGTTGACAGTAGTTAATCTTATCTCTCGAGAAGATGTATACAGATAGGAATGCTGCAGTTCTTGTACATTTTGTGATGTTAAAGGATTCAAAAATTTTAAAACACAAACGTCACAAATTTTGTAGTCTATCCACTCTCTTACTTGGAACCGACATAATGCTAAACCTGTTTCGCTAAACCAACATTATAATCGTTTTTGGAAATTATCTTCCCTGCGTAATTTCCGACTTTTTGTAATGCGTTTAGCTGGTCTGTTAAAAAACATTACACCGTGTAGTGTAGATTAGGATTTAGAGGCAAGACAATCACGGTTAGTGATACAGGGACATAAAACAGTAAAAATGTTCCTGCTTGACTAATATGACTGATAGCAAAATACATTTCTTAATACAAAGAACTCATAATCAACATATATCAGCTAAAGAGAGCCTTTGTTGACAAATATGCCAATTTACCTCTTTCTATTCCATACCACTTTGTTTGAATTTATTTCTAGAGCTCAAAGCACAATTTTTAAATCTAAATTTCTATCTAAAACCAAACGTTCTTTTTAGCTAGCTGCTAATTCAATTTTCCTCCGCTTACATGATAGTCTCACAAGTTATCGAAGTCACGTTAACTTTAACACTGTAAATGTAATAATCTAGAACGCTAAAACTATAATATACACAGCCAAAATGTTAAAAAATGTGCACACTAGCCAAGAGCGTTTTAGAAGTTAGAGACACCCACCTCCGGCATCAGGTGTTGTTTTTTCATGGGACGCAACCACGCTAAATCAGACACAGATCCATCTAGATAATTTCGAGTTACACCCCTTTAAATATTACTCATTTGCTATAGTAGTAAACCCTCTTTGTTGTCTTAATATTGGAATATCTGAAGACAAAATCAGCTAGAGGCGTAATTTGTATAAAAGTTTTCAAGGGTTAGAATACAATCTTAATAAATTCGAATGGCTCCTCAATATGCCTCGCATCCATGGCGAATGAGGCCGAATTAGAAGATAATTTTTTTTTGGAGAAAACGCCATTGAAGTGTCTTTCTCTCCTCCCTATTTTTTGCTCTGTATTCGAAATCAACAAAAGTTTCAATACTTTTTCACCAAATACTGATAGCTTATCGAATTAATAAACGTTTGGAAACTTACAAAATATATTGTTCAAAATTGCTCCGCATTTGCAAATTGCGACATCCGAGCAATTCACCGTGTACGAGTGACATGAAAAAATCTGACCTGTTCTTGCACTACTGTGTTAAAGCATATTAGAAAGGTCATAACATCACATTACGGAAACATTATTGTTATTTTCTTCTTCATTTATGAAAGCATTTTGTCCCGAATAAAATACGATAGATTCAGGAAGTATTTCCACATCCTCTTTTATTATCATAATAGTACCGGTACGTTGTTAGTTCGTAAGGTTAAGGGCCAAATAAATAAAGTAATGACTAAAATAGCGAGAATCATACCGAACTTTTTTTAGTCCGTCGACGAAGAAAAGATTTAGCTTTTTTTTTTTTTAAAGAAACAACACAAATTGTCGATAGTGCCCTTCAGTCTCAGAATTACCATTTCTGTGACACAAGGGCAGTAACTCTCGCAAGAAAAATTATAACATTTTCTTGGCTAAGTTGTCATCCTTCTCTCTCTTTTCAAAATAAATCGTCGAAATCAACGGATATAGTTACTTTATTCCCCCCCCCCTACCCAGCGTCACCAATTGTTCTTCTTAATTTGATTTCACTTCTTAGAACAGTTACGTCAAAAGTAAAAGTTCAAGTTTAATTTGTATTCAGTGCGAATGGGCTACCCCTCCAATCGAAATCCAACATTAACTATAGAGAGTATATGGCATGCTTAAAAAACTCGGCGAATCGGCCTTAACACACGCAACCCCGTCCTTAATCTTTTTTAAATTTTCCCATACTGAAGTGAAACGAAATGAAACGTTGTTTGCTTTTAAAGGCCAGCGGCCGACAGAACAATAACATTGGTATAAAAAAATCACTGTGTTTCTTATAGAAAATTTTCAATATCAGCTCGATCAGAATAATAATAATGATAATAAAAATGATATCAATACTAATAAAAGTAAAATAACAATAATAATAATAATGATAATAATAATAATAATAATAATAATAATAATAATAATAATAATAATAAAAACAGTAACAATGATAATAATAGTAATAATATCGATCTTAACTTGTACACAAATATTACATGTATTGGTAGTTATGCGACAGTAAAAAAAAATAAAATAAAAATCTACAAAAATATCAATTATTGTTTTCCCCTTGCTATTTGTTTAAGAGAAAAGTCTTACATAATATTACGCCAGGCGATCGAATAGCAGACACACAACTTTCACCGATGCTATCTAGAGTCATGTTATTTTTTTTTAACTCTGTTCAACAAAAGAGTTTTGTGAATACTTTTTTCCATTCTATTATTTAGATGTTACAGAGGTATATGCAACCTATTGGGCCCTTTTTGATTATACTTTCTAGAAACATACTCCTAGTGTCATGACTTCTACCTTTTAACACTTGGGACGAAGCATAGTTGCTTAATTGTGTCATCTTGACATTACCCTTGCCCTTTCACCTTCTCCTTTCAGATTTAGAAGGCATCCTCTGCTGCCCCTAGGCCGGGCATTTTTACTCATGCTGCAGGGCACATGGTTCTGGGCGGTAGCTGTGATACTGTACAAGCACGGACAGGGCCACTCAGACTGGGACCTTAGTAGTCCTGAAAGTGTCATGATGGCCACTATCTATTTTAGGTAAAAGGAATTCTCCAGGAAAAAATCTTTGTTTTTTATCCTTGTGTTGATTTACAAATCATTAGTGTTCAAATCAAGTTATAACCCTGTATTTTAGCGGGTTTTGATACATGAATGAAAGAGGTACATAATTATATTGTTTAAAATAATGTTAAATCTCTTATCTTTCTACTCATGAGTGATGCTTTGTCATCGTGATGCATTTGAAAACATTTTGGAAGGCTGTAATAAAGTATGAAGGAATAAAACAGGGGAGACACAGAATATAAGGACAAAAAATACATGAATTGGAAGAAGGAGGGGGAGGAATGGGAAGAGAGAAATCGGAAAATGAGTAATAGTAGGAAGAGAAGGAGGGGAAGAAAAAGAATAACAAGGAGAAGAAAAAAAAGAAGAAAGGTCCGGTAGACAGAGGAAAAAGGAAAAAGAAAAGAAGAAAAAACCTTGCAAAATTAACATACTGCCTCATTTCTGTCTTCAATTTATGTGATTATCTACACAAATGAATGTCATCTCAGTGGTGAGTATAGAGCGCACCATGTAAAGTTTGCAGGTGATACTACTATACAGCAGGATCAGGTTTTTGACGATGGAAAGCATTATAAAATATTGAGTAAAGGATTTACAAAATTGTTTCAAGAAGCAACTAGTGCTGGCAATTTTTTGATTACGAGGAAGTTAAAATTGTTAGCGATAACAAAAGACATTTCATTTAATTAGAACTTGCTAGCTGAAAATATCATGGGAGAAAGAGCAATATCATCTCTAAGGGCAACTGGGAATCTCTCAATTAGGCAGCATATAATATTGTGTTCTAAAAAACTATTATCAAGAGTGTGATCACTTTTGCTTTGAGGTGCTGGGGCGGCAACACAAAGGGAAGACACTAGGCCAATAAAACGAGCAATTTTTAATAGTTAAGCATTATAAATTGTCATAAAAAAGATACTGTCCTCTTGAAAGAAACCCGTGTCATTCATTATTAAATCACATAAATAAGATAACACCTAAGACCCTTGAAACCTTCAATCAGTAAATCTAAACGAGAACGATATTGTAGATCCTTTGAGCTCAAAGCTATGAAATAATTAGTTGTAACTATTTTTTGATATTGATGTGTATGTTGAAGTATATTACTCGTTCTTCTCTATGTTTCGAATAAAAATATTTGTCTGTTTTGTTGATTTAAATTGCTGTAAACATAAACAACAGCTAGCCTGTAAATAACAGTAAAGAATCTTGATTGATTGATTGAAGGGTATTTTTACAAGCCCGATTCCACTTCAAAGGTGCTCTCAGGGCTTGGGTCCCAATGACAATTGACGGGCTGCTACCCAGAGACTAGCGGGGATACCATGACTTAGCCTCAGCCGGTCACATTATACTGACACCGACCCAACCAGTAGGGGCCCGGACTGTGCTCGGCTGTGTTTCGAACCCGCTACCTCTTGGCCACGGAGCGAAGCCACTACCAACTGAGCTATCTAGGCCCCCTAAAGATTCTTGAATCTTGAAACAATGATATTGTTTGCTTCATTCACTAAATCGATTAATAGCAAACCGTCGGTAGAGAGCGGACCAAACGGTAATAAACAAAAAAAATTTCACTAAAACATTTTGTTTCTACTTCCCGTTTCGTCCACAGTTGGCATTGTGCCGTCATCTTTGTTGTTATGATCTTTATGCACTTGCTCATGGCCCGGTTTTACCTTGGGCGAAGCGGAGAGAAAAGTCTGTTACCTTCACGTGAGAGGCTTCACAACCTTTCTAAAGCCACATGGGGAGAGGTGCCCAACAGTGATACCAAATACAGTATACTTTCGTCTGACGAAGATATGGATAGTAATGATAATGACGGTGGTGGTGATTTTAATGCAAATAACAAGAACTTTAAAATGGAGAGAGGCGTGGACTTTGAAGAAGCTTAAAAAAGAAAGAAGAGGTAGGGGGAGGTGTGGAGGAAAAAAAAACGACGAAGAAGCGAAATGAATACAGGTCTTATGCATGGATGTGAAGAATAAATTTGGAGTTTTAAAATTAAATGAATAAGATAAGAGAGAGAGGGAGACACAGAGAGAGAGAGACACACACACACACAGAGAGAGAGAGAGAGAGAGAGAGAGAGAGAGACAGAGACAGAGAGACAGAGAGACAGAGACAGAGACAGAGAGAGACAGACAGACAGACAGACAGAGAGAGAGAAATGGGAATGAATAGGATAAAAGATGTATAAAGAGGCAGTGATAGGAAGAGAAAAGCGTTTTAAATGCTCAGGAATCTTCCCGAAGAACACATAAAAAATGAATTATGCATTTTTTTTGTAAACATGAGTTGTTTTAAATCTATTTACGAAAAGGCTAGTGCTTGTAAGGAAGAAAGAAGTTAAAATGAGAAGTCTTTTTATGTATAATTTTACACGATACTAGATTTTTTATGGAAACCCAAAAAGAGAAAGTGAATGAGATACGAAGATCAAGAGAGAACTTTACAGAAGTGCTTGTGATTGAGAAGCATAAAAGATAGAGTTGGACAGAGATAAACTGGAAGAGAGAAAGGGAGATCTCGAGAAGGATCATGAGAGAGAAAGAGCGAGAGACAGAAAGACTGGCAAGCCAGGAATAGGATTTACACAATGGTCGAACAGGATAATTGTGTGCTTGTTTTACAATATATTTCATCAAAAAAGTTGTTTAACAGATGTATTCATCAGTAAAAACGCAATATGTTCTGTTCTTTTTTTTTTGTTGTTCAACCTTACCATGAGCAAGCATTTTATTATTAATTTTACAAACAAGCTTCCATGGTACTACAGCAATAAAACGGTGATAAAAAATTGAAAGTATTTTTGTTTTCCTCGTTGGTTTTCTTCGCCATTTTATAGGCAATCACGGTAAATCAGGCAAAAGTCAAAATTATGCAATATTGAGTTACTTACATTCTTTTACCCACGCCCTAAATTTTAGATCGTAAAGAAATTTTTTTTTTAATAAAGGTGACAGACAATAGTTTTTCAAGCCCGCCATTCTGTCACATGGCTATGGTTTTGTTTTACTCAAGGCGTACAAACCTAACAAAAACATGAGCAACATATATAAACACAGCATATAACAAAAAATAATCCCTCATCAAGATTTCACCAAATAACACAGAACAGAAAAAGAACTCATACCACACCCAAAGAGCGATAACACCTAAGAACAATGCAAAAAAATGAAGTGTGAAACTTGGACAGACAAAAAACACAGCTCGCTTGACAAGAATGGGGGAAAAGAAACCGTTAGTTACAGGCAAGTGTTCCTCTGGAAAATTTTGAAAGTGTGTGAGAATACTGCCCTCTCTCCCAACACACGCACAACGACCTTCTCAGACGTCCGAAGCATTGTTGTTATGTTTGTCTTAAAAGCTATCTAGCGATTGCTAGTACTTTAAAAGGTTAAAACAAATACATGATTTTGCTATTAAATTTATCATTCCATTATTTATGTCTCATTAGGTCTAAAACACCATTATTAAGAGGATTGATTTATTTATCATTGTTTAAATGATTTCAGTGTTGTTTTGTAAGGACACAGATTTTCCAATCTAGATGAATAATATACATGAAGAAAAGGCAATTACTAGGAGAGAGAGAGACAAAAATAGAGAGAATTATTTGCAAAAGATTTGGAGAAACAAAAAACGGCAGAGAGACAGTGAGGGATGCAAAGATAAAGAGAGATGCAGAGAGAAAGAGAGGAAAGAGGACAGAAGAAAAAAAAACAGAAAAAAATACACTTCCTGCTTTTTTTTATCATTTTCTCATTTTTACCCTTTAATGGTTTTAAAATTTTAGAATCTAAACAAAAATCTGAAAGTTTTAGCATTATAATCTAACCAAAAATACCACAATGTTGAATAAAATTTTTTTTTTAAGCGAAAATTTAAAGGTGCATTTGATCGACACAGATAAAGACTTATGCTGGACATATAAAAATTAACTATAGGTCCAAAACTTTTGTTAATTTTGTGCGAGATTTTTAAAAACATTAACTTTTTGGAAAAAGATGCTACTGCCCGGAATGAAATACAAAACTTTGAAAGCAGGTTATTAAAAAGCACAAGAGCTGAGGGAAATTAATAATTATCTATTTATCTTTTAACAACTTCAAGAGTATCCTGATTATCGATTAGTCATTCAACAACAGCAAAAACCAAAACCAGCATAAACAAGTAATGACAAAACAAACAATGGCTCTATCCATAGCGGGATCAATTAAAAAAAAATCTTTGTCGTGACCTGAAAACATATACTTATCTTAAACAAAAGTAAACAATTATTTAGCTGTTGTTTTTTCAAACTTCAAATAAAAAAAAACCAATAATGATTATAGTGTTTGTTTTGATAGCATTTTAGGTATTTAATGCAGGACTGAAAGTGTAATATTTAAAATATGTTAGGT
>BMAT01002039.1:187307-209145 GCA_019649035.1 Elysia marginata | reverse complement strand
AACAAAAAAACAAAAACAAAAAACAAAACAAAACAAAAAACAAATCAAAACAAAAACAAAAAAGCAAAACAAAAAACCGCATGTACAGAAAGAAATAATACTTAAAAAAGAGAGTCCCGAAGTAGGCAAATCTTACTTATTCTTATATGAAGTGTCTTAATCTCTAAGCAAGAAATATTAAAAGCGTTCTAATTATATTAAAATCTTATCAGGAGTTATAAATGTACAGTTTATCATTCCGCATTCTGCCAGGGAGGAAGCGGTAAAAAGGTTGCAACTGGACCGGTAATTACAGCAGCAGATGGGGACGTAGGGATCAATGCTACTCTAGAATACAGCGTTGTGGGTAAGTTTTCCAGAGCAAATATCCTTACATTTGGGTCTTTGTGTGTTCTATAATATTAGCACCATAAGCCAGTGTACCTGCGCGTGTACCCTTCCTGTGAAAATTTTCATCGCTTAGTTATGTACTAACTCCGTAATTTTTTTTTCACTTTTGTTCCATTAGTGTACTTAGTGCTTATAGTAGAAGGTCAACATAAAGAGTTATCCACTTCACAATCCCTGTAAATATGAAATGAATTGGCTTTGTTCCTTTATTCCAGCAACTTATGCCCACAGTCATGAACTTTCATCATGATAACGCACTATCATTCTTTAAATTAGATACTTTTAAACTTTGATTACTGCATTTAGAAGTCAACTTGTCATTAAAAGGATTTTTGGAGAGAAACATTAATCTTTGTCAACGATCTATACAAGGTAAATTTTTAAAAAAATCGAATACAAATTATTTTGCCTTGATTTTTGTTTTGATTCCATCAGAGACAGACCCACTACTGAACGTGACGATCACGGCAGATGGCAAAATTCTCGTTACTGGACCTATCGACAGAGAGGCAACATCAGCTTACACAATCATCATCAAAGTAAGAAATAAATCTTCATTACAAGAAAATAACATTTTACAGTCGAATAATCACAATGGATTGCATTCTTGATTTATTTTAATATATATAGACAACTACGCAATGACTGATAATTGTACATGGTTAAACTGTGTTTTCTTTTGATAAAAACAATTTTATCAAAGATTTATCCCTGTGTGTTTTGAAAAAAAATGGTTTGCCAAGATGCGTACAACTCGATTTGAATACTTTTTAAATTTAAAGCAGGATGAATCGAGCAGTACCATTCACGATGTAATTTCGAAAGCATCCTTTACAGGTTAATGTAATCGTCTGATACTACAAATCAATGAGGGTTAAAAACTGACACAATATAATATGAGGTCTTCTTGAGAGAGAAAGACTCAATGAAGATGATAAGATACTAACTCCAGTGTTTACTTATTCTTTACGATGTCCTCAGGTCTAGCGCTGTTGTCTCAGCCTCTTATGTTTTGACAAAGTTTCTGCCTTTCTCTAACCTTAATGTACACATTGCAATATTTTCAGGCAACACATTCTTGTCAACTTTTGTTTTTTTAAGCAAGTGATCACTGGTGAAACTTACAAAACACAAGCCGCGACATCAAATTCATTTTTCTTCTCTGTTTGATAGGCCCAACAACAAAAAAATCCACTAGCATCGGCCACAGCAACGGTTTCTCTCACTATAAAGGACGTCAATGATAATAGACCAACATTTAGCGGGACGCAGGAACTTAGCGCCACCGTTCAGGAGACAGCTGCTGCCGGAACTCATGTGACCTGGCTTCAAGCTTCAGATGCAGACGAGGTAAAAAAAAGAGAATTTAAAAGTTTAAATTTTGTAAGTTGTCTGATGTGTTTTTGTTTTTCCGTTGTACAGGTTATTAAATCTTCATATCGGTGAAAATTGATTTTAACTAGAAGTGTAATTTTTCAATTGAGCAATTTGATAACATATTTAAAGTAGTATTATCAATCACAATATTTATTTTCAAGAGAGCATATTGCGAAAATATTAACTAAAAATTTGGTTTTGGAAAAAAGAAGTGTTGTTTTGGTTGCTTGTCTTTATCTTTAACTAAAATTATAACTTTGATGGTTAGTTATGGTTATATACGGTAAAAATCATTTGAATCACCACAAAAAAGTGACCAAAACTATCAAACTAAGATGCAGGGCTATATTTCAAGGCCAGTTCTAAATGAGTCGCCATCGGGAATCTAAATTTGCAAAATCACAGTTTTAACTCTTTTTTTTATTAATCTTTACTATCTTAGAAGAAAAAAAATTGACAATACAACCATTCATATCTACAACCAGATAGACTTTATAATATGTAAACAACAACGCAAACATTTAATAAACAACGCACAATCATATGGCGGTACAACCGTTTCATCGGACCACAAACTTGTTAAAACTACAATCGATATTTCCAAACACTATGGAAGGTAAAAGAAAAGACGCAATGTGCAACAAAAGCTCGCTTAAACAAAGCTCAACTTGGCCAAAACAAAAATGTCACACATAACTACACAGAACAACTAGGCCAACTACTCAGCCAAGTTGACGAGGAGCAAAAGGTAAACATACAATGGAAACTTATAAAACAATGCATAAAAATAACATTGAAGAATTACCAAACAAAAGGCATATCCACGTTGGGACAACGAGGTCAAACACCTATCAGACAAATAAAAACAAGTTAGACTTGAAATTCTGAACTAAAAAAAAAACACAGAAGATTAAAGACCTGAAAAAAGAGAGAAATTTCATGCTGCACAAAATCAAAGAGAGAACAAAACAATTGAAGAATGAGCATTCAGACGAGTTAGCCAGCAACATAGACAAAACATCAAGCGATGGCGGCATGTTTCAAGCTGTAAAAGCCCTTAACCGAAAAAGATTTGAAAATTCAAAAGTACACGACAACGACGGGAAGCAAGTTAGCAAACCAAGTCAAATACAACTTATCATTGCCAACCACTTGAAGTAAAAGTTTAGAGACGATAACATCCACGACGTAGAACCATATTTAGGACAACCAAGAAAACTGAAAAGCCCTATAACAGAGAAAGAGGTTAGAGCAAGCATTAACAACCTGAACAACGGCCGGGCACCAGGATCAGACAACATAAGTGGTGAATTCCTTAAATTTGCACCACATCTTATCGATAACAAAATTGCTAAGATATTAAACCAAACCTTTGAAAGACACGAAGACCTGAACTTCAACGAAGGTCTCCTGATAGCTTTGCCTAAACCAGGAAAGCCAAAAGGACAACCACAAAATCTTGCCCAATAACTTTATTGAATTCAATTCGAAAATGGCTTTCAACCATAGTTCTGAACCGCATTAGACCAAAAATAGAAACCTACATATCCCACAGCCAAAGCGGTTTTAGACCCAACATTCTTACTTCAGACGTGGTATGGGCACACTGATGGCTAAGCCCAAAAATCTTTAACACACCCAACCTTCAACTAAACATCACGGGAATAGATATGTCAGCTGCATTTGATACTATTGACAGAACTCTAATACTAAAGACGCTAAGGGAAATTATTAATGAAGACGAATTGCGTATCGTTCATTTCCTCCTTAGCAAAACAACGCTAGACGTAAAAATCAATGGAACAAAGACCACGCAGTTATTCACTACCAACGTAGGCACGCCACAAGGGGACAGCCTTAGCCTTGTATTGTTTATAGTTTATTTAGAAAATGCCTTTAGAAACGCAAGGAGCAATGAGATCCCCCAACAAGTCCTCCCAAATGAAATCATATACGCCGACGACATAGACTTAGTAGGAACAGACCCACCAAACATAAGTGATATCAAAACATCACTCAAAAACTTCAGACTAAAAGTAAACGTGGACAAAACAGAACACACAGAGCTGAGAAAGGATAAGGAGGATTGGAAACTAACCAAGAAAGTAGGGCCACTCCTCGGCAGCAAAGAAGATATAGATCACAGGAAACACTGATCAAACGTAGCCCTCAAAAAACTATCTAACATATGGAACAGACCAGACAAAGTAAAACAAAAAAAAAACAAGGATTAAACTGTACAACTCTTTAGTCAAGTCCATACCACTTTATAACTGCGGTACATGGGCTCTAACAACAACAGATAAAAAGAGACTTGACTCATTTCACCGTAGACAATTACGAAGAATCCTAGGAATTCATTATCCAACTAAAATTACGAATCAGTCACTTCACAAAAAGTGATCAGAAACCCCACTCTCCCTCCAAATTTTAGAACTAAGGTGGAGGCTCTTTGGACACATTCTAAGGCGAGATAACTCTATTCCAGTAAATCTCGCAATGCTTTATTATTTCAACGAGAACTCAAATAGAGGCAGAGGAAGACCAACAACAACCCTCCCGATAACCCTGAACAACGACCTGAAAAGACTGCAAAACAAAGATGTCCAGCTGACAACAAAAGAGGACCTGCACAAGCTGCAAAAAATAGCATCGCAAAGACAGGAGTGGATCGCTTTCACCGCGGAAAGAAAGAGGACAGCCGAAGCTGCGAGGCCGGATGACCAAGCTAGCGGAAGGCATTAAGTCAAGTCAAGTTACTATCTTAGGTCAAGAAAAATCTACATTTTCAAAGAATCGTGTGCACTGCAGTGTTTTTGCCAGACATTTTTTGTGATTGAATGTTTAGAAATATTGATTGATCAATATGTCAAGACCTATAAATGTGTAATAATTGTATCATAAAATTTTTTAGCGTGATATGAGGAGTAAGATAAGTATACTTTGTATCAAAAACATTTTTTTTTCTTAGGGAGAAAATGCTCTGTTTGAGTACGTTGTAAACGAGGATTCTGGTGCTTTCGAGATAAGAACAAACCCGGGGGCGAACTTGGTCGAGCTAGTTGTGAAAAATTCGACTCTGCTGAAAGGACACGATAGTGTACAGGTGGACGTGAGTAGAGCGGTTTTTTTTAATTGCTCGTTATATGGTACATTTTTGTGACTCTATCATCATGAACAATGCATAATGAGAGCTCAACCCCTCCCCCCAAATATATTACAAGCATTATTTTGTCAAAATATTACATTAATTTGTATGGTATAAGTTACCTGAACTGGTGTAATAGCAAACGCGACACATAAAACGCTTCATTTGTTGAGAGATAGTTCTTGTTTACTTTCCATCCTCTATACAGGTCACGTTTTAAGTCTTGTCGATTAAGCTCATTATCAGACAGAACCAGACTGTTTATTGTCTGTATTATTAAGATAATCAGGTAAAGAGGCTCACTAAAGTAAGGCCTAAGAGATGATCTTGAAATCTCGTGGATAATAATACCTTTTAGGGTTTCAGGATTAAGCAGCTTGGTAGCCAATGTAGGACTTTCATCATTCATAGCTTTTAAAATCTAACAATACCACCCCAAAATTTCAAACATAAAATTTTATAACTTAAAAATATTGCTAAAGTGTCTAGACGTACATATATTAACTGCTGTAATGAAAAACGAAAAGAATTAAAATCTATTTAAACCTTCAATAAACACCTAAATGTTTTTTTTCATTGCAATGATGGATAAACAAATTGCAAAAAAGCTGTAACTTTTTGTTAAACAAAAAAAACACGAAGCCACCAATACCGTCTCAACTGAGTTAGTAATCTAATATACTCACTGTCAGTGCTTTAAATGTAATTTAATTTGGACACAGGAATCTGCACGACTGTGCGGCTTTTGATCTTTGAACCTAGAGGTACCGGTACAAAAAAGCTGTAAACCGCATTCTCTCCAGTTTGAAAGACGTTAGAACCATAAAATTGTACAAAGTAGAATTCACAGAGTCAACTTTAGAATTACAAGATACACGCATTGTCCTGTCCTTCAAGAGCTTCAAGATAAAACTCTAAATTAAAAGTGGCGTTTTTTTCTCTTATCAAAACAAATTCCCTACTCTTGTAAAGTATATCAGCAAGAGTGCAAGTCGCGCAGACAAACGTTAAATAAGAGGATATTAAATAAAAAAAAAAGAAAAGCTGCTACAAAATACACTTTCATTATATTTAAAACTATATATCTATGGGGAAAATTAAATAGGCTCTTCAAAATCTAAAAACCTAATTGGTTTCAATTCTTATCTGTGCCTGGTTCATCCTGGTAGCCTCATATAGCATTAATAATATTCCTGAATACTTTTGTGTTATGTATACTTCGGCTTTTGTTACAGACTCAAAACCACCTTTCATAATAAATTCAACTTTAACTCCACAGATTCGACTCATTGAAAGAAAAGACGTAGAAGGGGGTGATATCTGCGACTTTGTCAGTTCCTGTGGTGTTAACATTACGGTGACCATCGTAGATGTCAACGATAACAGGCCAGTTTTTACACAGCCTCGGTATTCCTGGGACATCTTCAATGATCAAGAGGTTGACGTGGAATTCGCTAAAGTTAGTATATATATTAAGGCTTCTCTAATGTTTTCAGTTATTAAATTAACAATTGCAAAGATCTCATAAAAGCGCTTCTTAAGATTTTGTTGTCAACAACCTTTTTTGAAAGCGGGATAATAATAGCTTTTCTTCGTTTCTTGGTTTCTGTTTATTTCAATCTTTTGAGCTTGGGATATTCTGTAAATCTCTTCGACATTTTTTGAAAAAAGTATGATGTTAATTGACGAATAGGTCTGTACAGTTTCTGTTATCTCAAAACAGAATAAACAACTTTAACCTATAGGCTTCTACCCGTTTAAAGATTAAGTTTTCATAATTAAAACGTTGGAAATTCGAATGGCTGGAAAACGCCAACCTCCAACCTAACTGCATAAAATGTGGGCTTTTTGTGGAATTTTCCACCTTGTATAGGCCTGATTTTTCTGTTCTTACCACATGTCCAATATGACAATCCTGATTCCTCCGGTAATATTTCATATTGTGTACTGTATTTTGTTGTTAAACGAATCCATGTTTTGATATTTTCTTGGAAAGTATTTGCAATCTAGATAGTCGATCTTTTAATATTTACATACGCATGAGTTTTGCTTGAATATGAGATCCACCAAAATTTCAGTTCTTTTATAACTGCTACAACAGTTCAGTCTCTCGCAAATCTATCAAAGATATAAAAAAACGCAATGAATGAAGTCATATCAATGGCTTGTAGTGCATGTTAAACATAACCACAATGCTACGCTGTAAAATATGGGTTCAATGTGTTATTGTATCTAATAATGATTGAGATATTCAAAGTATGAAATAAACAATGGATTTAGGGGAGGCTTAATACCAAACAAGATCCATTTTTTCATTTGATATGATTCGAAACTTCGACTTATAGTAGCCTCAGTACACATGGCCTTGCCGCTCAAAGTAACATAGACATGTACCTTGTGGCTAAAAAAATCACAATAAACTGTCACAAACTTGTTTTCTAAAGCATGCAATCCTGGAGGAAAAAAAACAACTCCTATGCTTGTGTAACTTCGCTATCGATATTATCATGGTCAAATTCGTAACATTCGATATTTATTATCTCAACAAAACTGCAATTAGATCCAAGCCACAGATGACGACAAGGGAAAGAACGCGGAAATCCGTTACAGTGTGTTGAGCCTGTTCGGAGACCGCACACCCGACTGTCTCAAAGTTAGAGTTAACGCAGTAACAGGAGTACTCACGTTACACGAGAAGGTGATGGCTGATGTGACCTGTATCTACACTGCAACGGCCTGTGATAGCCCGCTTGACCCCAGACTAAGGTACAATTATTATGTTTGACTCCCTCCCATCTCGCCCTCGATCTCGAAATTCTTTGAAACTCTTCAAATAAAAAAAAAACTCTCGCAACCAGTACAATTGTGTCGAATGCTTTAGTTTGTTACATTACAAGGCGCTACTATTTTGAACCATGCATTTTCTCAATAAATGTTTTCAAATGAGAAAAATGCAAGTTTTTCTGAGTGTACTAGAAGGTTGTATGATTTAAACCAGCAAATTTTTTAAGACATCCATTGCAAACATTAAGTCTATAGCTTTACACAGTTGTTACTGATATAATTGTCTTTGTTGGGTAACTTTATCGTTGGACCTATTTTTTAATATTTGGATTTCCATGATACATGGAGTTATAATTATGTTGGTCTTATCTCCTCATATTTTTATGCCATCATTCGTACAAAGTCAGTTGGCTAGTTTCTTTAAATTAGACTTTTGTTGTGAGGCAGCGCACTTTTTGCACATTGTAAGTAGTTAAAGCTCTTTACGCGAGAAAAAAAAACCCAGCAAAAATACTAAGACTTTATATCTACTTAGTTTAGTCATAATTCACAGAGATATTCTGTATAGTCCTTCTATCTATCATATAAGATGTAAGGTTAACTATGTATCTTAGTTCTGTACTGTACTAATATGGGAGAGTAGGCAAATAAATCTATATTATACAACTTTTTTATTGAAAAGACTTGTATTTTGCTGGCTATTAAATAAAAGCAAGTTTATAGCTTTCTTGTGCATAACTTTCTTTTCTAAACTTCCAATGTCATTTTTTAATTTGCTGCTATAACCATCACTATTTTTGTATCTTATTATGAGAACACAAACTAAAACAGTCTTTTTAAATTACTGCCTGAGACACAATCAAACTTACCTTACAAAGCGAAATTAGAAAAGTGTTTTATAGAGAGAAAGAAGAAGAAACTATACAGTTATGGTTTTACACACCAGAATGATACTTCCCTAGCTACGCGGTGTGTGCTGCTACGTCTATTCGTGTAATATACGCACCACAATGATACCATGCATCACATCAATCAAGGCATCTCTTTTCTAAACCATCAATCAAGGCATTTCTTTTCTATACCATAAATCAAGGCATCTCTTTTTTAAACCATAAAACAAGGCATTTCTTTTCTATACCATAAATCAAGGCATCTCTTTTTTATACCATAAATCAAGGCATCTATTTCTATACCATAAATCAAGGCATCTCTTTTCTAAACCATAAATCAAGGCATCTCTTTTCTATACCATAAATCAAGGCATCTCTTTTCTATACCATAAATCAAAGCATCTCTTTTCTATACCATAAATCAAGGCATCTCTTTTCTAAACCATCAATCAAGGCATCTCTTTTCTAAACCACCAACCAAGGTATGTCTTTTCTAAACCACCAAATAAGTCATCTCTTTTCTAGAACATCAATTAAGGCATCCCTCTCTAATTCATCAATCAGGGCATCTCTTTTCTAAACCACCAATCAAGGCATCTCTTTTCTAAACCACCAATTAAGGCATCTCTTTTCTAAACCATCACTCAAGGCATCTCTTTTCAAAACCATCAATCAAGGCATCTTATTTCTAAACCACCAATTAAGGCATCTCCCTTTCTAATTCATCAAACAAGGCATCTCTTATCTAAACCACCAGGCGTTGTGCGAATGCTGTGGTTACCATCACTGTCAGCCAATCGCCATCCACCAATGGCAGCACGGAAGTTGTCTCATATAACGCACACATACCGGAAGGACGTGCAGTTGGTAGCAGAGTCATGGACTTGCCGGTATATAAATAGGCCTACATATAACAAGAGAGAGAGAAAGAGAGAGAGAGGGGGGGAGGGAGAGACAGAGAGAGACAGATAGAGAGAGAGACATACACAGAGATAGATAGATAGATAGATAGATAGATATAGATACACGAAGAGAGAGACACACATAGAGAGATAGAGAGAGATAGAGAGTGAGAGATAGAGAAAGGGGCAGCGGTGGATATACTGGTACGTTGTTTTTCTTTACTGGTTCGTGTAGATCTGAAACGCAACATCACAATACTTAGATTAGATATTAGAAATTATATATAACAGATATCCTAACGTTCTTTGAGTATTTGAAATCTCAACGTCTTCAAATGTTTACCTTATGATATCCTCCATTTTGCTTTTACTCTCTCGTACTGTGTCCTCAACAGCGTTGTATTTTGTTTCGACAACCATTATGCTTTTTTTCTATACTGCGCTTTTTAAAGACCTACTGCAAATTATCACAAATTAAAGAAAAAACAACATACAACGGTGATTAAACAAGTTTTATTCTCTTTATTTGTGACATTAGGAATACTTTTAAGAGCGACTTATGAGAAAAAGGATAAGTTTTCTTTTACTGTTGAGTTAATACTGTATATAATATTTTTATTTCTATATGTAGATTGATGGTCTTGTTACTGAGAATTCGAACTTCACTATTGAGGGCAGGTACGTTTCTTTCATTCCTATGACTTTCTGTTTTTAACGGATTTGAAGTCTGAAATCGCTTTTTGGCAGTCCAATACTGCAAAAAAATAAAATAAACGTTATTGAAGAAGCTCCATACATTACTACTTTTGAAATAAGGACACTGTGTTTTAAGGTTGCATAAAAAAAGGTTTGCAAAAGGCTTTTTCATGAGTTCATCAATAATATTGTGGTTTGAGAATCCGCATCTAGCAATCTCACTGATAAAATATATCAGGTATTTTAATGTTTTATAGAAACTCCTATATAAGATCTTTAGCCTCATGCCTTTAAATTATTTATAATGATAACAATTTTTATCTAACTACCGTCGTGTGCGAAAAAATACTGCGGCAATTGCGCAAAAATACTCTCAGTTATTGTCAAAATAGAAACAAACAAGGCTTAGTTTACTTTTGTTTTACACTTTTAATAATACCTTTATTAATTTACAACATCTATATTTAACAACTTTTCGTACATTCTTCTTGTAATTTTAAATGTTTTCATTAGCTTTATTTTTTTGTAAAATGGTAATTATGCACGAAAACAGTTTTTGTTTTCTTTTGTCGAGTTAGATTTATATTTATTTCTTTTTGCAGATTGCTCAAAACAGCTCGTGTGCTTGATCGAGAGGAACAAGACTCACACATAGTGTTAGCAGGACGGAGAAACGGGGTATGTGTCATGGAATACCACATAATATATTGCTGAAGAAAGACACTTACTTTTCTTAGCAATTGATCTTTAGGGTACCAATGAACAAAAGTAAAAAAAAAGAACAATTTTAGAACACCAAACAACAATCTTCAATAAAGTAATACTATTAAACGACATGAGAAATCAAGTGTTAAGGCCAAGAAAGAAAAATACTAATGCTTCTCGTAGCTATAATAACTTCATTTGGCGGTTAGTAAGATAAGATAAGAATGGTCTACACTTTATTGATCCATTATTGGAAATTCGGCAAGGAAATCGGAGCTAAAACAAAAAACATACAGTTGACAATTCTATTTCACACTGAAACACAAAGAGCCAGTATTGCGTTTAGCCATAATCATCAGATACAGATTTTCTTCATCTTATCACGGAGACATTATATTTTTATCTATCGAGCGTTTGTGCTAAGACTGCTTTCCACCTCTTTTAAAAGACTGCAATAACATTATAAAGGGTTGGAGGGCACGCTGGCCAAGTTGAAGCTATACTGTTCTGCTCCTACTAAAAACAAAGCGTCGCATACCTTACATCTTGGAGTCTTACGTTGTCCTGCTGAATAAATCCTAGTTGCTGGATCATTGGAACAGCGTTAGTCACAAGAGTGAAAATGTCATTCATGTACTGTTAAGCGGTCAATGAGAATACTAAATAGACTTTTCAACTTGCCGCCATGACAGTTTGCTCTTATACCATACATTGCCTCCTCCATGGAGTGTTTACTACACAAAAAAGGGGTAAAACCATAATAAAGATGTTGATAAACATACGACACCAAAAGCCTACCATAAGATCGACAAAATAGACAAAGACAAAAGAGAAGAAAAATAAAATAAATATAGAGTGAGCTCGGAAAAAGTCGAGTCCCCCCAAAAAAGACATTGGATACTTTGGAGGAAAACAAGCAAATAATTAAGAAAGAAAGCAACAACAAAGGACTCAAATTTGACAGTAGAGGGCTACAATTAGCAAAAGACCATTGATAGTGCCAAATCAGTGGCGTGGCCATGGGAACTAAAATGGACCTGAGTTATGCTTGCCTCTTCATGGATTATCTGGAATGGCAAATGGTAAACCGCTACCAGGGTCCTACGCCTGACTTCTACTACCGTTACCTTGATGACGGTATTGGTGTATCCACCATGCCTAAAGATCATCTTAAGAATTACATTGGTTTTGTCAAAACGTTCCACCCATCTATTTCTTTCACATCAGAAATGTCAACCTCTACAGTCGATTTTTTTTACATCAACATTTCTATCAGGGACAGATTTTTGCACTCGTCAGTCCATTACAAACCGGCGGATAGCCACACCTATTTAAAATACACCTCATCTCGCCCGCACTTGTGCAAGAGGTCCATTCCATTCTCTTGAATACTCTGCCTTTATCGGCTTTGTCAAGATGGCCATGATTTTCAGGAACAGTGTTTTGAGAATGTGCAATTTCTATGTGTCGAATGGTTATCCTTTGGAGATAATAGATGACGCCTGCAACAGAGTATCCAAAATGAGTAGGACTGATGCTCTTATACCTAGGCCTGAACAAGCCTCTCATTATGCACAATTGATAATGTTTTTAATAATATTATTGCTTTTCTTTTATTGTTAGTCTTGCACCTATGTATGTAAGTTTTCTTACACGTTTTTATTTTTTTTTGTCTGACGAAGGCGTAAAGGCGACTGCTCACTTGTTTCGTCCCTACTTTCAGAGCTAAAATATATACCTTAATTGAAAAAATTTGACATGCTTTTCTAGACAGCTCTACTGCGACTCCTGTTCTATTTTCTACACTGAGTCGCTTTTTGAAGGTATCCAGTTAAAAAGGGGACATAACACAGGTTGATATAATTTCCTTATTTTTTTTTTGGGGAGAACAATTGATGAATATCATAGTAGCTTTGTTCTAATTTACTTACGGTGTTCTTTGCTCTTTGCTCTGTCTGAGGGTATTATTTTTGCAAGCAGCTTTTGGCCAAGGCTAATTAACTGATAGTATGCGGTTTTTATCTCCAAATGTATGCATTTCAGAAAGTATTTGTTTTAGTTTTACCAGTAGCATTTACCAATTTCCTGTTTGTCCCAAAAGTGCTATTCAACTCACTCACTCTTTCAACAGTACTATAGTATAGATGTTCGTTTTCTCATAAAAATCCCCTGACACCATGTGAAAGATTCAGTGGCGTCAGACTACTTCATTAATCTCGGTAAAAATAACTGTTTGTTTTTGCTTTTTCTTAATTCAAACAGCTACAGGTTCTTCGATCATCATGAGTCGTCGAAGTAAGTGCAGTGGTAGTGAAGTTGCATGGCATTTCTTTTTACGTCCGTTATTATTTTCCTACCTTGCCAGGCTGAGCTTGTAGAGGCTCTGAGAATCACAGTCTATGTGGACAATGTCAACGACAACCCTCCCCTGTTCACCAGCGACAACTATCAGATTCAACTCAGACAAAGCGATGAGGCTGGGCAGATAGTGCTGAATGTGTCGGTCAGTGTGAACTTCCATGGTATTTTCATAGGACATTAATAACGTTAGGTTTACGCTATGTTTATGAAAAAAAACCTCTTTTTAGAAAAAGTTCAAGATTAATATTTTTGTCATTGCCAAAAAATTGGAAATTATCCTGTCATTTTTTGGAATACAATTTAGGATTTAGTTCTCTTAGTCAATAGTAGGTCAATTCTCTTTTAAAAACCCGATCATTTTTTATGAACTTAAACTCGACTATGAAGTTATCATCATAATCGCCATTCCCATTTAAAATGTTATCAATATGATCGGGAGGTCTTATTAATGGTCGTGTGTATTATAGAGTCATAAATTTATCAGATGGATTAAGTAAAGAAACCGACATTCAAAAGACACGCTCTAAAGTGAATGCAAGTGACAAAAAGTTTTCTATGAAGCATACCAGTTTTGGGGACCACGAAAACTATGATAATTTCTTTCTCTTCTTTTCATTTTACAGGCCACGGATGAAGATGGAGATGATGATATTGTGACCTTTTCTCTGCTGAATATGAAGTAAGTCTCGCAAAAAAGAGATCTACAATGATGATGTTGACTAATTGCGTTGATTCCTACACCCACAGCTTAAAATTAGTCACCACTCGACTCCTTACCTACCCTATCATGGGCGTGAATGTCAAATGTGAATAGAGAATCGTTTTATACATCTACTGGTTGGACCTAATTGAAATTCCACATTTACATTCACTTAGCAGATACCTATAGACGTGAGTGGGTGGCAGTTTTACTTCTGTCCTTAAGAGTGGATAAGAGATTTTTGACTGTTTTAATTTCAAGCTTGCCTAACAAGTCTGGCTCATTAACCGCAAACTATTTTTTTGAATGGACAGAATAGCAAATCATCAATGAAGGCACATGCAGAGGGTTTATAACAACATAAACATTTGAAATTAAAATAAGAAATGAAACATTTTTTTTTCATTTTGTTTTGTTCTTCAGTGAGTAATGTCGGTGAATATGTCTTTAATGGGATCCGTTTATGGACTTTGTAAAGTGAGGTTTATAGTTTCTCCTGGAGATATTCTTCCTAGATTAAGACATTTTAAAATATATTGACTAAGAGAAGGGCCATAAGTCACCATTGGTGAACTCACCCGAAAAGCGGCTAGGATCACTCGTGAAAATTCCTACTACTAATCCGATTTTACAATTACATCGACTGACATAGGGTTTACATCGTTTTCAGTTGACACAATACTCGTTAATACATGTGTGCACATTGTTTGAGAAAAGCACCTTTGTATAACTATTGTATAGATCGATATCGAAAGTATGACTCTGATATAAATCTTTCTTTTAGGGATATCTTCAGCATTGACCCTATCACGGGTCAGATCAGCTTGGTAGTTTCCGCATCTAGTGTAGCTGAGAAAGAAGGTGAAGCTGCAGCTTTACAAGAAGGAGAGAGTGTGTTACTGGTAGAGGCAAGGGATTCTGGTACACCTCCCTTCAAGACAACAGCAAATGTTCAGGTTAGACAGGAGTTAAGATGTTGAGAATGGTGAGAAAGGAGATATGACTATAATGATTAGGGGTGTGAAGTTAACGATTGTTGTCATGATGCCAAATGTTACTATGATGATGATGACGTGTCACCCCAAACTAAGTTTTCAGGCAGTATTTCTTCTGGGTCTTGCTAATGTTGTAGTGCTCTTTTACTTCTTTTACTTTGTTTTTATAGTTATGAATGTGTTCAATTTCATCGATGCACTTTTTTTCTCTCATATAACTAGTCCTATTTGAAGCTAGGCATGGGATGTGAAGCCCCTGCATTGTTCACATTTTATTGTTTTTCTTTTTACTTTGGGACAATGAGCTTTTACATTTTCTTTCAGGTTTACTTTCCCTCTTTAAATGAGACAGCCAGCATAATGGTGCCTGTGAGGAAGGACAAACTCACAAAAGACAAAACAGGAGTTGAGAGGTTTGAAAAATATAATGCAAAAAATTAAATGAAAATGTTTGTCCCTTAACTGAATTAAATCATCTAATAATGTAACGCAAAGCAGGTCTCCGCCTAAAGCGACATGTGGTAGACCTACTTTGCAATTATATCTTAAGTTAAACATTATTTTTTGAGTTAACTTCAATGTTTTTTATTGGCCTTTTTTTTTGGTTGAACAGTGAAATGTGAACAGTGAGAAAGGACTGGTTTAAGATTTCAATTTTTGACCCTCCAAGTTCTTATATCGCATTTAGAAATATTTTTCTCGTCATTTTAATAAATAGTACAAACTGCAGTATAATTTTTTTATTTGATTAATGCATAGTAAACCAGGAGTGAAATAGCCAGCTGTTGTAATAAACCAAACAAAAACCAAGGCAGTGTCTGTATATGCGTCTTTATTTGTGTTACAAATTGGTATGGCTTGTGAAAAAAACTAATTGAGTGCTTCTTTATTAACAAAATATCATTGTTTCTGTACTTAATCTTTCTTTCTTTTAATTCGCTTTAGTGTGCACAATTTTGAGATAGTGTAAAACTGATATAGAAAAACTTTCTTTCATTACCAATAATATTTTTTTATTGTTTTCTAAAGATCTTATGAAACGTAAACTACTTTGTTTTAAAATCTAATCATCTGTCCTTTTAAATTAATGATTTGCTTGGTTTTTCTTTAAGTCGGATTTTTATAACATCGCTAATGTCATTTATGATTCATTTTTTGTATACTCCAGTAAATTGTCGGACCTTTTAAGCGTGCCTGTACAAGTTATACGAATCGAAAGTATTGGAAGTGTGCAAGATCTTGGGTAAGTTTGAGATTTTACTAACATGGTAATCAAAGACGTTGCCTAAATTTCTTGAACTGAAGTAGTTGAGAATATCTAAGAATAAATAATTATGTTACGTTCTTTTTCAAAGCTTACTCTCTCTACATAATGTTCGTTATAACTGGGTGTTGATAAATTTATAGAAATTCAGAAAAAATATTGCTTAAACTGTTTTTTTAATGCTGAAGTAATAAAAAAAGAAATATTGTAAAAAGACAGTACAAACAATAGTGTTTCAATTTCCTCTAATTCCACACACGTTGTTGACGCTAATAAATTGTAATGATATAATGCTCTTTTTTTCTTTTTGTTAAAATTTTGGTATACCAGGTCAAAGATATTTATAAAACAAGTTGCTCAAGGAGGTCAGGGAATTTCATCTGAGGAACAGCTATTGGAGTGAGTATTTTTTAATCTACTAATAAAGGCAGGGCTTATATTTTTATTCCTTTGTCGCTTTCTACTTTGTTAACAAGTAAAAAGAGTCGAGCAAAGAAAAGGAACGAGCTTTAATTCGAGAACAGCATTTGTTTAGACTTTTCTGCAGTTATCATTACAAAATAACTGGCACACGGCAGCACAATGCCTATACAGCCACCCTCAAATCGAAATCTGCTGCAAAGACTATGCAAAGGATGATAATTTTACATAGCGATATAGACTGAATGGTGAAAAAGGATCTTGATTTAGAGATAAAAAGACTGGTGCGATAAAAAAAATAAACTAGAAGATATGAGGAGATTAAAAAGGCTTCGAATTACTCCTATATAAAGCAATTATATGCCCTCAACCTTTCAAAACGAGTTAAATATAGGTAAGGGGAATTCGAGAAAAAAACTGTTCATCTTTTTCAATGCTGTATAAAACTTTTCGAAAATTGTGATATCTTTGAACAAACTTGCTGTTATATATAATTGCATTTCTTAAGAAAATGCTTTGTGCCGAATATCAACGCCTAGTCGAGCCTAAAAACTGATACGAGGACGGGTAATTTACAATGATTTCGAGACATAATCTGCGACTCAAACTGAAATAAGGATAACCATCCCTCCAGTAAGTACAATTTCAAGTTGTTAAAAAACAAAAATTTTATGGTTAGAGTACTGTTAAAAAGTAGGTTGAGACTTAAATCAGGCATTTAACACTGTAATTCAAATTATGCTAATCTGCTCAAACAATGCGGATCCCAACGAGATCAAGGAGTATTGCTTAAAAATTTTAAAAAACGCTTTAATATCGAATAGTTTTATCAATGTTGTTCTTGCAGGCTCATTAGACAACAAGAGAGAGCAATACATGCAGCTTTTGCTCAGAAATATAACAATGAAAACAACGTCAATGATGGAGACAGCCCTGGCAATGATGATGAAGAGAAGGACGATGACGACGACGATGGGATCTCTTTGCTGGCCATCATCCTTATTTGCCTTATTGTGTCAATCATTATCGTTCTGCTCATTTTTGCCATTGTGTTTTACCGGACACGGAAATGGTAAGCTCCTCTTCAAAAATATGTTCGACGAAAATCATTTTTAGTACAGAAGAAAAGAATGTTAAAGAAGTCAGTGAGATAATGGGGAAAAGAATGATATGATAGAGAGCTATAAACACACTGACGAGAAAGAAGACCGGCAGATGGAGAGATAGGAAAATAGACTCTAAAAAACAACAATATTAAATTTTTAATGAATAGTAAAAAAAGTAAATTTAAATTCAAAATGCAATCCTAATTTATCAATCTGTCTATCTATCTATATATCTATCTATCTATCTATCTACCTATCTATTTATCTATCTATCTATCTTTCTATATATCTATCTGTTTATCTGTATGTCTATCTATCCATCTCTATCTATCTATTTGCTTATCTATCTATTCATCTATCCACCTAACTACCCACCATCTTCAGATCTATCTATTTATCTATCAATCAATCTATCAATTTATCTATCTATCAATCTATATATCAATCTATCCCTTTATAGGTAGTTATATTTAACAGTCAGTGACCAACAACCATTTTATCTTATCTTTTTACTTGTATCTATAACATCAGTATACAAATAACCATTTTATCTTATATTTTTACTTCGCTTTCTTTCTTTCCCTTTCTCACTTTTATAATAATGCTAAAATATTTTTCGTTGCACATTTTGTTAAATATGTTCAGTGTTTCTTGATGCACTTGTGCTGGTTTTCATTCTTTTACCTCGGCCAGGTACCAGCGAGAAGTCAGTGTGTTGACTAAGCTGAACAAAAACACCAGTATCTACGACAAAGCACCGACTTACGCCGGGGATTCTACCGCAACACACGGCTACATGCAAGCCAATACCGACATCAACCAAAATGGAAGCCCGCGCAGAAGTAGCGTGAACCTTGTAGCTTACACCAACGACGCATACATCGCTGACGAAGAAGAAGATGAACCGAACTACAGTCGCATCCGTGAGGTTCTGGGCAATAGCAGGCGGCCACTCCAGTCTAACGGCCAGTCTACACGGTATGGGAACGGTAGGAAGGTGAGTAGCCCAACAGATGAAGCTCAAGAGGTAGGACCTGTCACTGAGCCAGCGTCGACTCCAGATTTATTGCCAGCAAATGCACAGTCGGCAACACCTGATACGGGTGAACAAGAAGAGCCTGTTTACAGCCTTGCACGATCTCCTAGGTCCAGCACCGCGAACCCAGTCTTCAGGACTACAATCGATGTCCAATACCCGCGACTTCAACTAAACGAAGATGCATCCGGGCCTGTTGAATCTTCCAGAGACGGCTTGCCTTCGCATCAAAACTCTCACAGCAACGCTCCTGAGGTTGAGACCAGAGTCGGCCCTAGCGCCAACTGGTCATTTAGGAGAACCTGTCTCCAACAGTCTGCAGCAAACAGCGGTGGTCCCAACGAAAGAGGTGATTTTGACGACCTTGACAGCAAAACGGTATCGCCAGCGTCCTCAAGGCAGCGCCGTGGTAGCATGAAGGCCGGGAGCGAGTCAGATAGTGGGGTACCTAGCGACAGAGACCTTCGCCTGGACGATGAAACCGACCTTGAAACACTGCCGTCAAACTTTGGCAAGGGAAGCAGTCCGATATATGCGAGCATCTACCCCAGTATTCAACGTGATACTGATAACTTGAGATTGCAGCCAACGGCGCCGCAGACGGACAGGAATGGTTTGCCCCCTGGCGCTGCGATGTCCTTTGAACCGGAGCCAGACTACGAAAAAAGGGTTAGGTTTGAAGAGGCCCAGCGGCGCAAAGAGATGGTGGAACTTCCACGGGCAGACACACTATGCGATGAAGTTACAGCTCGAAATCCAGACACAGAAATCACTACATTTTGATTAGGTGAAACGAAACAGTTGTTTTGGTTATGAAAGCCACATTCCAAGCAGGGCTCCATTAAATTATACAAAAGTAAACGAGTGGATTACATGAACTAGAAATATAGAGAAGAAACTGTCAGTGAAGACACTATCAAGCTAGCGTGCTTTTGATTTAAGTAAACCAATATTTGCTAACGGGATAAAGGACCAGATAAGTGAAATGGAATTGTTTATCTCATATAAACATTTGACTTCGAATCCGTTCAGACATCAGTGCAGAGAATATTTGAGTTAAATAGTTCACCAAGTTAAAGTGTGTCTTTATTTTGAGAAAAGTCTGCGTAAAAAGTTTTTTTTGTTCTAAAGAATGTGTTGCATTGTTGGCTTTGGTTTCAAATAGTTTTCTTTACAAAGTAATACTTTAAAAAATGTTTTCAATGCAAAAAAAAATAATAACACAAATTTTTGAATCATATGAAGTTGCACTAATTAAAACCATGTATATAAGCCAAATATTATATAACCCAGAAACTTTGTGCCAAGATAGTTTGTGATCTAATGTCTTGCATTTAATTCTTCATATTTTAACCATTTTTAGTAACAATTTTTTTCATCTTGCCAGTAATTTTCTTTAGATTTAAAAACTTTGGCTATTTCTCTCCGGTGAAGTTGTCAGTGATGACAAATTTAGTGTTTTATTATTTTTTATGAAAGAGCTATTAACGTTTTCAATGTATCGTTCAGGTGAAGTTGTGTTAGTTATGAAAAAATTATTGCGCAGCTATTAATCTTTTAAATGCAACAATTAGATGAAAAATTCATAGCTTTATTATAATATCTCAAACTGTTTACCATATATTTTGTTAAAGTCAAGCTAAATAGTTTACTAAAGTTCATATCACTACCCTATAGCCTATCATTTGAAAAGGTAGGTAATGTTTGTGTTCTGTAGTTATCAAGTATGCACTCCTGTACCTATACAACGATAACAATTATCCATGCAATATCGATGTAATATTGATCTATGTTTATATAACAAATCTTTGATTCTTGCTCATACCATCAACTAAATGTTTTTACATATAGACAAATTAAACGGTAATGCAGTTTGGCAAAAAAGAGAAAGATTCGGGGAGAGAGAGAGAGAAAAAGAAAGAAAGAGAGGGAACGAGAGACACAAGCTGTTTATGCAAGAGTGTATATCAAAAGTTAAATAATTTTTTGGTTCTTATTAATTCATTATGCATGATTCCATGTTTAACCTATTTCTTTCGCTTCATTATGTTGTGTATATTATTCAGTGTATTTTTCGTGTAGTTTCCTAAATTACAACGGTTTTTGTGTTATAATTTGAAACACAAGTTGCTCTTCCCCTGAAGACACACCGGTTAAAAATCACTAAAACAATTTTTCATAACGGGTTACAGAAAATCTTTTTCAGCTCTGCTCTTTTACATTTTTAGGCAGTTTTTTTTAAACATGCATAGAATGTATCGAAGCGTTTTATAATGACAATGGTTTGTACGTGAATCTTAAATTTCGTAATCCCTAGTGTTCTTCTTCAAGCTTAATTATTTATAATTTTTTATTCACAGATTAAATTAAGGAACTTTACGGAAAAGAAGAAATTTGGATAGCTGAAATTTTACTTCGGTTTATATAGATAGATGACTGGTGCAGAAAGACAGAGATGTAAAAAAAAAAGAAAGAAAAGCTGATAAGGCAATAACAGACAGTCAGACATTAAATCCACAGGCAAAGAGAGAGAGAAGGAGAAAGAGAGATAGATAGATAGATAGAGAGAGAAAGAGAGAGAGAGAGAGAGAGAGAGAGAGAGAGAGAGAGAGAGAGAGAGAGAGAGAGTGGGGAGGCGGGGCCGAAGATTTGGTTTGTTTTATTTTTACTTGGTATAAAATTTACCCCTTATGTCATATGCTTAAAATTTCTTTATCAAAAAAGAATTAAGTTGTACTTATAAATAGCTTATAGTCATGTTTCAACAGTGTGGTCTTCTCGATTGTGTAAATCTAAGTATAATGAACATACCAAACTCAGTATATTCGGTGTTATTTCTACAAAAACATTTTACTTTAGAAACAAAACAACTTACAGTATATTTTAGAAAGTATGTTTTGTTTAACTAAAATTTTAAAGCCGGTCTGATTTTGTGGATGGTTTGATTGAAGGGTATTTTTACAAGCCCAATTCCACTTCAAAGGTGCTCTCAGGGCTTGGGTCCCAATGACAATTATTGGCTGCCACCCAGAGACTAGCGGGGATACCATGACTTAGCCTCAGC
>BMAT01002039.1:162335-180630 GCA_019649035.1 Elysia marginata | reverse complement strand
TTATTTTGTAACAAAAAAGGTTAAAACCGGCTGCTACAGGTCTCATAATAGCTTGATTTTGCTCTTCTCGATTGGCAACATAGTTGGTCTGAATATGAAAAAATATTCTTTACCAGGGCAAATGATGCATTTTAAGTTATAGTAGCTTACAGCATCACATACGCCTCAATTATAAAGCCACTTTTTTTTTGGTCGGCTTGTCAGGCATAACATGTGTGATAAAATAATGCCCTATGAAGTGAGCCATACTTTTGTCAATAAAGTTGCTAGCGTAGAAAATATACGGTACTTGTTGCTTGATGGGTCAAACCAAAGGTTTATGACATGGCTGTTCTCTCAAGCTGTAGTTTTGATTGCCACTGAAGTAGAGAAAAGTTTGCAACGTTTGGAAGTATTATCAAGTTATCACCAATTTGAATCTACATTTCAATAGCCTGTGTGAGGCCTAGCAGTCTACGACAGCCGGTCTAGGATTACCAAAACTTCACATTGCTATATGCAAGCCTATGAAGGTTTTCAGTTTCAGCTCTGAGGCATGAATGACTCTCCACCTTTCCTGACAATAAAGACCCATGCTGGTAAGGATCTCTTCAGCACAAGCTTTTTTCGGTTAAACGACCAAATCTAATGCAGTCTTCGGGAACATTAGCACGTGTAGATTGAAAGGGTCTACAAGTACACTTGTCCTCTATGTAAACTCACTTAGCTATTTATTACTGCAAGGGCTTTCATTATCGTTTATTTGCCATTCATCAAGTTCTGTAGATCTAAATTACTGGGCACTCCTATGGTAATGCTTTGTGAGTCTCACTACAGACCTAGATCTATCTTGATGCTACCTCAATCCATCCCCACTGGCTCGTAAATCTAGACCTCCATTCCCATTTTCTTCATCAGAACTAGGGTTCGATTCAGAGCAATGACTTATCGAAGAAGCCTCACTTTCAGCATCGATATCAACTTCCATCTCTTTATCTGTGTCCCTACCATGCCTGTTACTTGGTGATGTGATAGCGATGGCTCGGGAAATTCTTTGAAATTGTGATCAAAATGGTTTCAAAAGTGATTTCTTTACTAATTAAACAAAAGTAAACAACACGCAGGAAAAAAACTATATCGACTTTAACACTACCCATGTCCAAAAATAGGGTAACTCCGGTCTCCTAAACAATGTTGCAAAATGAAGATGTCACCGTTTGGCGTAAAAAAAGAGACACGTGGAACCTTTCAGTAAACAGGCGGTCAAACCAGATCGTGAAAATCTACTCATAGTGGGTGTTTTGCATGTAGTATGGCGGCCTAGGCATAACTACGAATAGAAATATAGATGTTGCTGTATGCAGTGCAAGCCAACCCTTCCCACCTCATTTAGACAAAAAAGTCGGGTCTAGTCTGACTGCCAAGTTCGACTCTGGTGTGGTTTTACACGGTAACCAATATCATACCTTCAGGTCATAGGTTACGCATAATTATGTTCTAGCTGCGTATCATTTTATTTGAATTGTTACCAAATTTATAGATAATAGAGCTAGTAGATAAATAAATTAAAGCTTAGCTACTATATCTAGCGATCACATATCTTTCTTTTTTCCAATAATATCTTAGTTCTTACATAGGCAACAACATTGACGAATATACAAAATGTCCTTTCTTTCATGGCAAATGTCTCGATTACAAATTCGTTCTAACCTTTATCTACCACGCGATTCTCACTATTAGTGCTGAAAGTGCCCTCAGAGCGTTTAATTTTTCTGTGCAATAATTTTTTCCTATCGTTTCTGACAAAGGGACGCGGAATCTACAAGACGGAAAGCAGAAGAGATCAGTGTTACCCCATGACTCACGTTACCTTGCTTAGATATAGGTCAGAACCTATAGTATGACTAAATCGCACCTTAACCTGGTAGGTTTATTGTGACATGCTAAGTTTAGACTTGACCTGTTTTTTATGATCACTATTTTTGTAATAGTACCCCTAAACTCGTCTAAATAACTTGAGTAAAACCAAATTTATTTTAAAAGGATTCTGTAGTTTGATGATAAACCTTTTTTAAAAACCAAATCTGGTTAATATGTAGGCCTATTTGAAACTATAAAATTTGTTTGCAGCAGTTTGACAATGCCTATCGGCTGAAACAAAAAGGAAACTTTGCCAGCATCAAAGACATTTTCTGTGGAAAATTACTCAATACAAGGGATCAGTTTTTTTTTGTCACTTAAAATACGATAGAAAGTATGTCATTTTAGTGACAAAATTAGGTGTTTCGTGACAGTTCCTTCTTTTATAGAAACGACACAAAGGCCCGAACATTTTTTCGCAATAATGGGTGTTTAAGGAAATTTTTTAACGTAAATTATTCGTACTAGTTATTGCAGCCCGTGCTTTGTATCGGTAATTGATTAAGTATATGTAGTAGATACCACCGGCTTCATTAAACTTAATACCACCAACTTTATTTCTCCCTTCCGTAATCTCTGTCTGTCATCTCCTTAAACTCTTGCATTTTTTTGTGCTTTTCATTATCGTTTCTCTTTCACTGAGTCACCTGTTTTATTCAGAATATCTCTCTATTTTAATGCAAATGTAAGGGTTTCTCTCTCTGTCTCTCTTTTATTCTTTCTCATAGGTGTAGATCTACATTTCAGTTGATCATTGTCAGCAAGCCTTGAGCCTTTCTCAAAATCTAGTACACGAACATTGATGAACATTTTCATTCATAAGTCTATTGCTTTCCCAACTGCATTTGCTTACAATTTTACATTGCCGGTGACACGCAAAGCATGAAGGAAAATCATTTATAAAATCTACCATCGTTCGATTTAGCGTTATACACTGTAATCTTTCATCGTATCCAAAAAAAATTAATCAGTACCACCGCAACGCGTCATTTCATGAACGCATTTCGACGTTCAAGTAAATTCCAAAATAGATATAAAATGGAGAAAAAAAAACTTGGATAGGCACAACGATTTTCACATAAATTAAAAAGCATAATTATTTGCAGAGATCAGAAATGCCCTCTTACATCAAGTTAGTGTAATTTGAAATGGATAGGCTAATTTTCCCAATTTTAAGCCTCCCACAAATAAGCCTTTTCTGTCTAAAAGTTCACCTCTCCTTCCATTATAATATGATGATTAATATGAGGTGTAGGTCGCCTGACAATTATTGTGACAGTCCCACCTAAGATCTCGAACCATGATAATTATTACTATCCACGCTATCGTGTATTCAAATTAATATATCTCAGGCCATCGGGTATCGGTGATGTATCATTTTATTGGTTAGATACCCTCTGCCTTTTCTCCCCTCCACTTTATGTTGGAGCAATGTTGTTATGACGTTTGCTTCCTTGTTGTTGTTTTTTCGTTTTGCATGTAAAAAAACCGTTGTCTTCTTTGTCTTTTTTAGCATTAGAGATTTTACAGCGAATTCTATTGACATTCTCTCGTTTTTGTCTATTATCTGCTAACCTGCCCCTTTTAAAAACGCCTGTACAACAAAATCTTTGTTGCTTTTAATCTGTTTTTTTTTAATACTTGTTAGGGTTCATGCCTCACTACCATAAAGGATGACTGGCCACGTTAAAACATTGAGTATTTAGACTGGCAATATGGTTGCTAGGCTTCTGTCTTTCCTAATATTTTAACGGTACCGAATTCTGTTCTGCCACAATGAACGGGAGTTATAATCTTGTATGCAGGACTCGTTGCTTGTTTATCCCAGAATCTACATAATTTTTTAAACTACTTATTTTTTTTTTATTCTGTCATGTTTATTTGTACTATTTCCTCTTTTATGGTGTTATCTTTTCTATTTACATATGTGCATAACTTTGGTCTTAATAACTATCTTTAGCCCTGGCCTGTTAACAGCTTTGTTTGCTTGATTTAAAATTCTTCTCATGCTGGTAGTATAGTCTAACATAAGGGTATTACCTCAGATTGGTGATATTTATTCCTCAACTACTGACGTTCATGGACTTACCGTTTCCACATTGAGGTGTAAGACTTCTCTTGATATTTTTTGCGAAATTTAAGTTGTGAGGTTTATAGCTTTGGAAGCAAGACATAGTTGGTCATCTGAATGTATTGCCCCATGTGCTGTATATGTTACATTGGACAAATCATAGCTTACTAATGTCTAATTTTAATCCCAATATCACTGCATTTATTTGTGTGGTTGTCACTTTTGCTGTTTTCTATTTCTCGTTATCTCAAGATCATTATGACAGTATCAATAAACCTAACAGTTAAGCCATTGTAGGTAGTAATGTCTTTATTGCTTCATTGAATGAAAACGAGTTGATGCAGAACAAAGCAAGGTTTTTACAACGATTTTGTTACCATCTAGGTTAAAAGTCCTTCGCATAGCAGTGATAAATGATGCAGCATAAATTTGCCCGGTAGTTTTTTTTTCTTTCTTTTTTTTTTTTTTTACACAGCGGTAATTTTTAATACTGATTTAATATAAGTAGATAGCACCGAGCCTAACACAAGAGCATTATATTACCGTTTGCTTTAGCTGTGTGTTTTTTATTTTGTTGGCTTTTTTTCTTTTTGGCCGCTTCGGCTTAGTATTTGGCAAAACTCTTCAGAACTCAGAAAAAGGATATTTTATTAATTTTACCTCAAGTGCATAATAGCTCAACTCTATTATGATAATATGATAGTAAGTAGCAATGTAGTTTCCCTTAGGTTAATACATGTTCCTTCCATTTGGTCAAAGTTTCCTAATCTGCGTGCCCTGAATAATATCTTTAATAATCTTTTTTTTTGTTATATCAAGCGGGACTTTTTAAACACAATTACGGAGTAAGTGTACTGAGTTTATCTGCAATCCGATTTATAATCCTGTTATCAGCAGACATGCATTTTACACCACAGTAAATAATGCAATCTCTACAGTGTGCTCTTGTAATCAGGCACTACCGAGTATTTACCATTTCAAAATTATTTTAGAATTGTATTTAATTTAAGATTCGAGGACTGCAAACAATGAGGTGCGAATCTTAACACCAGGCGAGCGTGTACAGAGCGAATGCCTAACGAGCCAGGACACATAGCCTATGCGGTAGTGTGAATACTTACTAACTTAATGAGCCAGGACAGAGAGTGTAACCTGATCTTTCTAGTTTTATGTTGCCCAGTATTTCAAAATAAAATTCAGTAACCGAATCAGAGTTAGCTAGCTGCGGACCCCTGGGGAATTAAAATTTATACTTTGTATAATTGTAAAGGCAGATGGTGTTGAAGTCTGCAACAGTTGCTGGACATTTAGCTCATCAGAAAAAAAAATATACTGGTCTATTTTTTCAAGTGTATTATTGTGCTCAACTAGTTCAAAATTAGAAAATGTGTCAGAGGATAGGTTGTTTCCAGTATATCCTATGATTATATTTAAAATTGGTTATTTGTCTTTTTGTGCTCATAACATTGATTTTTTTTGTTCAACTTTGCTCAGCTTTTAAAGTTTCAGGTAATTTGGTTTTAATTTGAAAGTAATTAGTTGTGACAGGATTTACTAACCTGTCCAATACTTTATCTGCAAAATCTAAATGTGTATATGTATATTTAAAGCTTAACTAAGTGTTTTGAGTTTCATAGGTTGTGTTCGATGTAGTTGTAAAATCGGAACGATTTTTGCAGGTGAGAAATTTTCGCATTTCCTCGGCCTACTCAGCAAGGAAATTGTGTGTGTGTGTTTTTTTTTTCTTTTCCCCTTGCTTTAGGTATATTGAACGGCATTTGGTTGTCTTTGGTTTTGTCAGTAGCAATTCATCATCTTAAGGATTTTGGAAAGTTGTTCGCTGGTGCTTAAAACATTGCCCTTTGCAGTGTATACAATTATTGTTTATGCCATATTAGGTCGCCATCAGTTACTGTAGTACGGCTCTTGCATAATCAGGTCAACGCCAGGTCATATTACTTCTCTATCTTAGTCGGCAGTGAGGCACATTGCCCTATCTAAAATAGAGTTTCATTCGGAACTTTAGACTATAAAAGGCAGGTATGGGTAAGTTTCTATTGTCTTTCCTGTCTAAATTGAGGGTGATAAAGCTAGTTTAAGCTTGTTATCGTTGGCGTTGAAATACACTCCTCAATAAATGCAAAATTTCCAATTCAGTGTGGTCATTTTGGTGTATAACCTCGTTTCACTCTCTAATATGGCCTTTGCATTAGCTTAGCTAAGGTTTGGCAAGAAAATTCCATGTTATATTTGTAACAGTTAAAAGAAATAAACTCCCTCTAACTCTAAGTAAGGATTTAATTTCTAACAGAGACGCTTGGAAGATCGGTAGATGCCCATGAATCTGTTAAGTTCAGAGTCATCCTTTTTAATGCGTAGTTACGTTTGTATAACAACATCGTTTTCTACGCTGGAGTATTTTTTCGAGTTTTTTTTCCACTAACTTTGTAAAAACTCTAATTTGTAGCATTATGGTATGGTTAAATTCAAATTAAAAACCGAAACGTTCTGAGGTTTTTTTTCTTAAAAGAAGTGTTCAGTCGTTGCCGCCCTTGTGTCATAACAAGTATTTCAATCAAATGACAGGTAAATTTCAAAATACCGTGCTCGATCATGTACACACTTTGATGGAACTACAAGAGTCATTAAAGTAGGCATTGACTGTTAAAAGATCACGGTCTTGTTTTTTTAACCTTTGTTTTTTTTCCTTATTTTTGAAACACAGGTCCTTGGACTAATTTATCTCTGTGCTTGTGCGTGCCCCAACACGTTCATTGCCATCTAGATACAACTTGCTTTACAAAAAGGGTGTAAAGTGAAGTAACGTTTGCGCTTCTCGAGCAGCTCACAAAGACTGTACAAATCTTTCTCCTTTTAAGCCAATGTAAACTTTTTCAAAACTCGTCAGTTTACATTAAAACCTTTTGAACTTGAGAGCGCGTGTGCTTACGAGTCCTGGAAAAAATAACTCAGCACTATGCATTTTGACGACCTTATGATAGTCCTGGGTGAGTTCGGGCGCTATCAGAGGGTCCGCTTCTTCTTGCTTTGCCTCTTCTCAATAGCTTCTGCTTGGCATGCGCTGAACATGGTCTTCATCGGCGCTGCGCCGGAATTTCAGTGCGACCTCCGATCCATCAACTTCTCGGGCACGCCTCTTGAAGACCTTACGCCGAGCGAGAGGACAGCGCTTTTGATTCCCCCGGAATCTGCATGCTATCAGTACAACTTTGAGGAAACAGCGAGCATGTTGACGACGGCATCCGATGCCTGGTCGAATCGGTTGTACACTAACGACACTCTGGCAAACAGCGATGGTGCTGTGACCTTTGCGAATGTTTCAAGAGGACTGGTGACCTGTACCAACGGCTATGAGTACTCCAGGGATGTTTACTCAGAAACGATAACATCTGAAGTGAGCTCACTCATTGTTTCAGATGTTTTTCTATTCTAACTTTGTTTCTAGATTTTAATGACCTAAAATGAATCAGATTAATTTTGACGATTTTCAGATCATTCGATCTTTTATATTGTTGACCCATGTCTCTTCATCTCTCTCTCTCTCTCTCTCTCACTCTCACACACACACACACACACTCTCTCTCTTTCTCCTCTCTCTCTTTCTCTCTCAATCTCTCCCTATCTTTCTTTGTCATGGCAGTAGGATCTTTTTTTATTTCTCTGTTTTTGTATGTTCGTTTTCTTATCATCATTATAAGAATAAAACATGTTAAGTGATTTGTCTTATGATATGCTTTGAAATCGTAATTGTGACTAGTTTACTCTCTGTGCCTTATAATCTTTGCCTCGGCTGTCAAGGTATTCTGTTTTAGGGCAACAGTAGTACTTAGGCATAAAATCAATTCGGCCGAAAATGAAATTGGTCAGGCGAAATTGTTGAGATATGAATTGAGTAAACATCAAATTAGGAACAAATAGATTATAAATATACCGGTAGAAAAACACCGAATTTTATTTCCTCTCTATCTGAGAGACTACAATTTGTTAATAGAGTATTTCTAGAGCTTAATGACCTAGATCCATAAGCTTTTCTTTTCATCTAGTTCTTATATCTAGTATTGTTTTTTAATTTTGTTACTACCTATTGTACTTAAGATTTCTTGTTTCATACTATTCTCTATCTCTCTCTTTCTCTTTCTCTCTCTTTCTCTCTCTCTCTCTCTGTGTGTGTGTGTCTTTCGTGTTATAGTCGCGTAAAGTTGTTGCAAACGGTTTTTAGCGATACAATAAAGGAAAGATGACAAAGCATATTCAAATTCAAGGTTAAGGTTGGACCCACGTGATTCCCTGTCCCGGGTGAGTGTATCTATATCTTGTGTTCTGAAAAATAATCCTTAGAGATTTGAAAATAACTACTACCTACTTGTATAAGTCAAATTGTTGTATGTTAATCAAACCAATACCTAAAACTTGATCTTAAACTAAAAAATTGAAAGAGTGAAACCGAATTAATGCCAAGTTACCTTCTGTTCCAAAATACGATTGTTTATGTAAATCCTAATGTTGTTCACCCTTAGTAATGATACCTGTTTCTATTATGGTGAAGGCTACAATTTTTCAGGTAGATAATGTTGTATAAAAGTGCCTTTTTGTTACAAACAAAAATATGCATTTTACTTTTCAATTTGTTGCTCATATTTGTTTTCCTGAAACAAGAGCAATCCTATCAGTTATCTGAAAAAAAAACAAAATTAATACAGCCGTACCAATGTTTTTTTATAACCAATTAATCAATATTTTGGCTAACCAAACTCATGCTCAGGATATCAGTTAAACTTTAATTCATTTGACCAAAAAGGGTAAAGCCCCTTTCACAAGCCACTAATTCAGTATGGAACACTCCAGACCGTGTTGTTCTTGCATTATTATACCATTTGCACACTTTTGCATGGAAACGCGCCATGTGAAAGCAAAAACGGATTATGAGTTCAGAGCTAGTCATGTGCAACAATCTTTATGACAGTAAACTGTTTTCTTGAAATGCTTTTGATTTCAGAATACAGTTAAAGAGAAATAAAAGAATATACACTCTTAAGGGCGTAACTTCAAATTCAAATTTCTCACAATCATACTTTTAATGAGGAATTATAGGCAGTTATTATTTAGTTTGATAAAAACTATTATTTAGTTTATATTTTTTTGTAGAGTCTGATTTCAATTTTTGTCCCATGAAAATTTTGTTACTTCTACTAAACTAAAAGTTAAAAGCTTATTGGTACGGTGCTTTTTTTTCTTTTGTATTTCATCATGCCGCTGGCAGTTTGATCTCGTTTGCGAAAAGAGCTTTTGGAAAAGCACATCGAAGTCTGTGTTTTTTTCAGGAAGGTTATGCGGTGCTGTGGTGTTTGGACAGCTTTCAGACAGGTGCGTGAGGTTTTGGTAAGAATAAACAAGAAGTCTATATAATGCATCGTAATCAAGGCTACATGACTGTGGACCTTATTTTGAACCTAAGATTTGAAAAACATGTTTTCATATCTTATCATGTAATGTCATAACAAAGTTTAAAAAGGACTATTGTTCTTTAAATGTCTGATAAAATGCAATAATGAATAAGTTTTATTGAAGAGACATCGATTTACTATCAACATAGCTTTTCATAAGGTGAGAATGACCATTTTTTAAATTTTTTTGTTCCATACTTTTGCATTTACTCATAAAAAATTTAAAATCACCTTCTAATGTGAGAATAACCAAATTTTGAAAGGTTCATTTAGTGAGGCAGACTTGTATTACATGTACACAAGTTGTGAGTTTTGTGGCAAGAGCCGCATCTCCTTCTCCAAAATTTTAATTCATTTTTTTAAAGTTATAATTTAATACGTCAGGCATAATTTAAATGTTATCATTTGTGGCCTCGTGGTGTAGTGGCTCGACTTTTTGACCGAGATGTCCAGGGTTCGAGTCCTGGTTTCGGCAGGTCGACGTTTAGCGCTTAACAAATCCCTTCGCCTCACTCAAAAAGAGTAACCGACTATAGGCAGTGAAAGATTTTGAAAGAATGCTAAAGCGATATGCTTAAGCTGCTGCTCCTCTGTGAGTTCAAAAGGTGATTTGGTGTGCAATGGCCTATCGAGGAACTCAATGACATGTAAAGCGCTTAGAGCATATTAGTGGAGTAAGCTCTGTATAAAACCGCTCTTTACTTTTTACTTTTGTCTTCAATGTTTTTGTCTTAAGTGAAATGTCGGTGCAGTTCACCTTTTAATATTTACCTTTGGTGCGTTTTGGGTCTTCTCGTTTAAAGTAAGCAAACTTCTGAAAGATGATACTTCAAGATTTTTGTCACGAAATTTCGTTTAAAGTAGCAAAAGGCTAGGCTATGCTTCTTTAAATAACAAAGATATGGGTGGCAAACGTACTATAATAATTTATCTCGCATTCTGTCCAAGTAAGTCGTGAGTCGAAAGTCTTAGTTTGGAGATATAGGCTTTTTAAAGTTAAGTGGCTGGTTATAAGTCATATTTTTTATTTTATATATTGGTACTATAACCATTTCTGAACAGTTTTCACTTCTAACTGATGTTTATTTTTTAGGTGTTTAATTTTAATTGGTATAGTTGCTAAGGCCTCAATACCTATAGAGTCATTTGAACTTTAAGTGCTGTTTTCTGCCGTTTCTGAAATTTCACAAGTCTTAACCCTGACTTCAAATGGCTATAACTTTTTGAAAAAGCTGATAGAGTACTTTTGCTTGTTGTATTTGAAAGTAAAGCTTTCCTGTGATACCAGTATCTAACCACCGTCCAATTTTGACTCAAGACTCATTTTGACTGGTTGCAATTATTTCAAGTCTTGTGTATGAATCATACCGTTGGCAAGCATTTTCAGCCATTTTCACTTTAAACCTAATTTACTTCTATCTTTAAACCCTATTGCTTTTTGCTTTTAATCTCTCAAAAGCTCAAACATGATTCTATCTTTATACTGAACAGGTGTCTGAGATGTTTTTGTTAGATCATCTCAGAAAATTTTAATCGTATTCATAAACTATCCACATCCATGTACAGATTTGGGCGCCGCCCGATGTTCTTTATTGGATGTCTGATGCTGTTGATAGCCGGGACAGTGGCATCCTTAGCACCCAGCATGGCTGTGTTTCTGCCTATGTATTTCTGTCAAGGAGCCGCTCACACCGGTGCTTTCCTGGTGGCCTATACATTAGGTTTGTTAGATGATAGTGGTTGTCTAATGTTTCTTGTTAATTTTGTTGTACCACATTCTGCAGGTTGTTAAGCACTCTTGTATTAATCTCCTCAAGTGCGTTCAAGGGAAAGGAGTTGTGTGACAAAACGCCTTCTAAAACATTTAAAAAAAAATAACTTCTGCGGATTTTCACTTTTTTGTTATATTATCTCAGAATTTAAGCCTGAAAAAAAGGCACTTATCTTCGAAACACGGACGGATACAAATTTATGTTTTTTTTTCTTCCACTGTCAAAGAAAGTCTCAAGACTGTATAATATTGTATTTCACCCAGCAGGCCAATACACGCCAAGGCAAATTCATCTCATATTTTAGAGCATTACAGTACAGCTGCCTTATGGGCCCTCAAATGTTTAAATCCCACAAGTTTGAAGCACTGCCTTTAGCCAGCTACCCACTGTATAGGCGGGTCGATTGAGGAAAGTGTGTTTAAATTGCTCTCTTAGGGCAATCGGGAAAATACTTGAAACGCAGAGTTAGAGGACCTAAAGCTAAAAATGAAAAAAAAAACATAACACGCAGATGCTAAAGTTGAAGATGGAGCCCCAAACGTGAGTTAGATCTAATTCGAATCCAGAATTTTTGTCACGGTATCTTTTAGATCTATCTCTAAATCGAGATCCTCTAAAGTGCTTTATAGATCTTAGTCATAACTTTAGACACTTAATCTGAATTTTAGATTTAGACCCAACCTAGAATTAAAAAAGCCAAGTTGGGAAGTGGGAGAAAATATAATTTATATAATAACATCTATTTTTTGTTTCATTTCAAGAATAAATATTGCTTCCACTGTTACGATGGAATTGTATGAGTAAGCGACCATAGTTAAAAAAAAGATGGGCCAAACTTTACACGCCTCGAAAGAAAACGTAGTCGGAACAACACAAATATTCATCTTTATTTTTAAACTATGCCTCTTACTCATTCAATGCGACCGTAATAGTGAAAGTAAATTTTAATCTTGAAATGAGACAAAAAATCTATGTTTTGTTTTCACACAAAAATCTCAACATTTAAATTAATGGATATCAAACATTTTGTAAAAAAAAAATCCTACAGTCAATTAAATTGCTTATCAAGAGTTTCTTCGTGATTTTACCTCAAATTGTAGATGGCACAAAGCTTTCATGTTTTTTTTTTCATCTGAGTGGCAGGTTAGAAATCGTTGAAGAATTGAGATTTTAAAGAACTAATCTTAAGATAATTTCACACATTTTGTCACTGATAGGCTTGTGTTCGTCTGTTCTAACACATTTTGATTATACGCTATCATAAAAAGCGAGTGTAAATCCTGGGCTGAATTTGTTCGATAGTTAACCAGCATTCTCAGGTGTAATATAAGTGCCCGCTTATGAGTTTATACAGTGAACGAGCTCGTCAGAGTGCTTCCGTGACACACCGTTTATAAGGCTGCTCCGCTGTAAATTCAATGTGATAAAGATAGCTAATAATTTAATAATCTAATCAAAATAGAACTTGTGTCTATCAGAAAAAAATATTTTGCACCAGCAAAGAAGCCTACTTAAAACAAAAGAAAGGAAATGTATGCAGAGTAAATTTTTTTACCTACTAATGCAAGAGAAGCTAACCGATCCAACGACGACTTAGACAAGCCTGACGGGGGATAGGAAAGTACACAATTGCCTATTGAATTGCTATCCCAACGGACGACGTGAAACACTGTGTCGTAACAAAGGTAGGACTGGGCTACAATGTATTTTAATGTTCTATAATTATATAGGATATAGTATTCGAATATTTCAACTCACCCTGGACGCCTAAACTTATCAAAAGCTGGTTTAAGCTAAAGTACACAAAAAACAATACACTATGTTCTCATGCGTATTTTACTAGCTTTTTGTTTGGTTTCCACAGCGACTGAGATGGTAGGTCCCCGGTACCGAGTGATGGCCGGGTTCGTGAGTCAAAGTTTCTACAGTATAGGCTTCATGACACTGGCTGGTATAGCCTTCTTTATCAGGGAATGGCGGTATTTGGAAATTGCAATTACTGTACCCATTGTTCTGTTTGGACTTTACTGGTGGTAGGTCATTTAATTATGCCTGTCTTAGGTTAAGAAAATATTCATTTAAATATTTTTTTTTCTAGTTGATTTGTCTGCCCCTGGAAACTAAACCTAGCTAGGCTGCCATAGGTTTTACTTAGACTAGTTGTAAATTTAAGTCAAAACTTGATACTCTCTATCCAAACACTAATGATAGAACAACACAATGGAAAGGGAGGGGGACTAAAGGTTTTTAGCATACAAAATTGTTGTTCATAAATCAATGGTTAGAAAACGGTGTTTGAGAGATCCTTCACAGCTATGAGACTCCATGTAGCCACACTGTGTTAGCTGTAAGCTGCTTACTATGATGACACGTTATTTAGCCAGGGAGGAGTTGATTTTTTTGTCATAATATTTTAAAATAATAAACGAAGCAAAACTTATTGTCTTAATATATCATTATTTAAAAAAAGTGAAATTTCTCCTTCTCCTGTTGTTTTCTTTTTTACGAATATATCTCTATTTATAGAACTACCAACTGAATCGTTCCCCTGTTTTTTACCATGAGGAAACTATAACTCTTATTTTGATAAATGGCATGATGTATTCCAACAGGATTGTGATACAGAGTAAAAATTATAGATACGATCATCTAAATTTATACAATAACTGAATTATTTATAATAAGGTTGCCATCACAGTTTAAAAAATGGCAGATTATTTCTCATTGTCACGCAACCACTACGAATAAGCATGATGTCGCAATTTGCACAAGACATCGGCGATGTATTTTATTACAGTTTGTTTCAAATATTAAATTCTGGTAGAATTATTAAAAATCGATAGATAGAAATAAGATCTCAATTCAAGATTTTATGTTGAGAGAAAAAAGGGAAAATATGCTTTCAATAGGCGTTAAATGAAAATAATAACATCCGGAATATTTAAATTTACTTTTCTTTACAATCAGTCTATGAGGTGATTGATTTTTTTAAAAATTGGTTGACGAAAGAACTTACATAAATGAATTTGGTTTCGCCCGCTTGCCAACTTTGTTGAATCCTATAGAATCTAGATAAGCTCTGCATCAGGTCTGAATTTGGCCTAGATCTAACTTGGTTCGAGCACTACTTTTATACTATTTTAGACTGTAGGTGTCGTGTTTTTATTTTGTTTGTCTAAACATTAGGGTATCAAGGCTCTGTGTGTCATTTTTTCTTCAATTTATATTAGGGTGAAGGCTTTTTCTAAGTCCATTAGATTGCTGCCTCTTTAATTGCCAGGTTTTTACCCGAGTCTATAAGATGGCTGATTTCTCGCGGGCGGGAGGTGGAAGCAGACAGGATTATACGTACCGCGGCTGCTACCAACCGTGTAACGCTAGACGCCGATATAGTGACTTCCCTCAAGCAAGATCCGTCCATGAAGGCTGACAGACACTATTACTTTGTGGACTGTGTCAACACATGGCAGATGGCCAGACTGTCTTTGAACGTGTGGTTTAACTGGTAAGGACATTATAAATCAAATTTTAAAAAGTGGAAGAGGCTGGATAATTCCGATGTTAAATTAATTTAAGTGCATTCAGATTATTGATTCAATCCTCAGTTTAAAACTCATGGGCCTAATGTTAAAAAAAAACGCTTTATATGAGTATTCAAAGCTACAGGCTGTTCCTTCGAGGTTCAAAATGCCCGCACCGGAAGTACGCCTTTTGGGTTTTTTATAGACTGGTGGGTTATTATGATTACCTTATCTCTCTTTTGTTTCGATTATTTTAACTTTTTTGTAGCGATGACATTTTGCAAACAGTTCTTCTAAATCCAATTTATTGCAGTATCAATTAAACGATTGAATAAATCTTTATTTGTAATCTTAGGGGCCATCGGCCTGGTTATCAAAGTACAAACGTACATGTAATAAAAAAGAAATCGATAACTGTTTACTGATTATACCATATAAACATGCAAAAAAAAAAAAAAAAAAAAAACATTAAATATCACAAAAGTTACTACTTATAACAACGTACTAACATTTATGTTCCCATTCAAGTATAATCACCGTTATTTTCTTTACTTTTGTGGCATGTGTTATGTAAAATAAATAAAAAATAAATAAATGTGTTTAGAATCCTCCACCGCCGAAGGCAGTCTCATGACTATACATATTTACCCCAGCAGGTCTATACACACCAAATCCAATTCAACTCATATTTCAGAGCATTACAGTACGGCAGCCTGTTAGGCGCTCAAATACTAACATTCCACAAATTTTAAGCATTGCCTTTAGCCAGGTACCCGTTTTACAGGTGGGTGGACTGGGGAAAGTTAGGGTAAATTGCTTTTCCAAGGCGATTGCAACATGACATGTTCTGGAGTCAAACCCACGACCTCCAGATCTCAAGTCCGACGTGCTAACTACTCTGCCACGCAGATATACAAAGTATTCATTTGGTGATGAACAGATTAAAAGATAATGGAATTCATCAGCAACTGCCCCAGAGAGCCATCATGTACATTCGTTGTTTTCAACCATTTGTATCCAGCCGTGTAAAATTGCGGGCTGTATTTTGACTTTTGGTTTTTTGCGTAATTGACTGAGAAAGAAATCAGATAAAACCATGCCTTTTATAAACTTTTTAATATGAAACCAATGTTTCCTTATTGAATATAACAAGTCTATAATATCTATTTCTTGTGACTTTTTTCTATCATATAGTTGCAGATTGATCAAGAAAATGTTTCACTTCTTCGTTGTTATATCTGCATGAATTATCAAGCTAAACAAAAAGAACTTTCTCGTCTTTTCGTGTTTATTTGCAGCTCAGTCAGTTGTCTACCACCTATTTTTTTTCTATTTTTCAGGCTAGTCAACGCTTTGGTATACTATGGGCTATCTCTGAATACAGAAAACCTTGCAGGTAATGACGCTGTTTGTCGGTCTTCACTAATGATCAAGGTGTTTTTGAACTGCTATTAATATAAATCCATACATTCTAAAGAGACCTACGAATTCGGAGGAAGTAAGTGTTTCACATAAGCTTACTAAAGTACAAAAAATTGCCGATAAAAATTTTAAAGTTCTGCAAAATTTGATTCAAAAGGCCCAGTAACGATTAAAATCTCCTGAGCATTTTTATTAGCTCATTTGCTAGTAGAGACGTTAAAAACCTTCGCCTGTAATAATTCAGGCTTCAATATGCTTTTTTTTACTATTGTTAAAATTATTAAAGCTAAGCATAACTTTCTGAATTGCTTCATATATTACAGGAAACCCGTATCTAAACTTCTGCGTGGCCGGTGCTGTTGAGATACCAGCCTATGCAATCTGCATTCTCCTCCTGAACAAAATGGGGCGGCGCCGGCCCCTGGTTGTATCCATGCTAGTCGGTGGTATAGCGTGTATTTTGTCAGGCTGCATCCCAACAGGAGGCAGTCCAGGTAAGGTCTGACATTAAGCTCTATAGTTAAATTGCCATTTTTTTTGTGGAGCAACGCGGCTCAGTGGTTAGAGCGTCGGACTTGTGATCCGGCGGTTGCGGGTTCCATTCCCGAATGCATGTTGTAGTTGCCTTAGGAAAGCAATTTATCCAGACTTTCCTCAGGCCACCCACCTGTAAAATGGATACTTGGCAAGAGCCGCACAGGCAGCCGTGCTGTAATGCTCTGAAATATGAGCTTTATTTGCTTTGGTGTGAATTGGCCTGTTGGGGGAAATGGGTAAAGTCTTGAGACTGCCTTCGGCGGTGGAAGACCATAATCCATTTTTTCTCTGGTATTATTTTGTAACGGTGCAAGCTTTTGGGGTACATGTCATAGGACGTGGACACGTTTTAATTTCAATGGGGCTGACCTAAATCTTAGCTCAGTCACGTGATGCTTGAGAAAACAACAATGTCTTCCGCCTTCCTTCTTGCACATTGCTCATCCCTTTCTGTGGTATGGTAGAAACGAAATTTTATGAACCTTTCAAAAAATTCTCTTATAATAGCACATTTGATGCTCCAATATCAATGATGACGTGATTAATTCGCATAAATATGGGTCAGCCTCAGTATAAAAAGTTGTTTTAGTTGGGAAAGTCCACTCACCCAAAAATTAATGAAAATTGACCATTTCAATCACATGGACCTGGCATAAGTTTGCGTTAAGAGTGGACATTGTTTACCTGGTCCCTAACAGTCGTACCGGTATCTTAAACCTAAGATAGCATATTAAATATTACTGTTGCTCGTCCTTATGTCTCTATTGAGAATACATGTTTGAACAAAAGAAATTAATACTGCGGCAAAATTTCTGTAAACATATGAGATGCACTTCTTTGTTTCATTTCTTTTTAAAAAATTGCCTCGTCATACTGTTGCAGATCTTCTTTTTGCCTAACTTAATTAAAATGGATTTAGAGGCCCACGTAGTTGCTGCGCGTGTAGTTTTATGTTCAGTTAGCATGATTGAAATCTAGAATGTTTCTTAAAAAATTTCATGGGCTTAACGTCGTATATACGAAATTTCTGTTTTAAAGAATTTAACAGCTAGGCATACATACTTGATGCTGATTGCATTTTTTCCATGTCCATCATACCTGAAGCAATGGAAACTGTAACCGTTGTGTTGGCGATGGTAGGAAAGTTTGGTATCACAGCCAGTTACGGCATCATCTACCTCATGGCAGCTGAAATTTTTCCTACAGTCATTAGGTGAGTTACCTTGGCTGCAGTATACTGATAAACGAACAAATGTAACTAATCAAGTAGATTGTTACGTGAACGGGTAGCTGTCGTAATCAATACATAAAAAGTAGATGAGTTGTTACATTGATTAATACTACTTTAAAAGCTTATGACGTTAGATAATGAACTATGTTTTAAGAAATAATATGAGACTTTTTATTTATCCTATTTTAGAAAAATTTTGATTTAACAGTATCAAAATAATAATTATTATTGTGACACAAATCAGTGTGACAAAATTAAAATAACTTGTCTTGTCTACATCATTATCGTGCACACAACCTCAATAACGCAGCAACATAATTTTCTGGCAGTTATTTTAAAACCACATAGGCACATTCTTTCGGAGGTAAGTGAAATAG
>BMAT01002039.1:143995-158392 GCA_019649035.1 Elysia marginata | reverse complement strand
GCTTTTTTTTTATATTCATGCGCTCCTCATTTATAGATATAGATGTAGCGTAAAAGCTTAAGGGAGCCCAAAATATCAAAATGATAAATATTACTCTCATTGATTTATAAGAACAATAGATTTCAAAAGATCGCTCTGTCAAGGTGCCTGTGTAGCCACATGGGGGTAAGCTCTGGGAACGGCATCATTGGCCAAAAAATATCATCTGTGCTCCTTATGATTAAATGATTATATTCAATAATGGATTCTTAAGTATTTGTCAAATGTTTTTACATGTTTTTTTTTTATTGCTTAGATTCCAAAAATGTTTTAAAAAAAAAGAAATTCCTTGGCTGAGATTTTTCGTTATGTATCACGCATTTCTTTTTTTTTCACATTTGAAACGCTTTCGGTGTTTCGAAACACAGGGGTGTCCTATGTGAACAGTTCAAATGATTTCTGTATTGTCATTAACCCCCTGACACGAGTACGTCGTTTTTAATTAAAAAAAAAACAGTTTTGGCGAAGCCTCACGCCTCGTATGAACTGAAACTTACTAAGCAATTTATAGACAGAAGCAGAAATAGAGTCAAAATTTTACAATTTAATTCTCTGTAACTTAGGCGTGCATAATCGAAGTCTTAACAAACTAAAGATAAAAAAGTCTATATAAAGCCAGATAGGAGTAAAGAGAAGAAAAAAAAGCACTGCCAAAGGATAAACTGCATTCTATGAAAAGAATCAAGCAGAACATAATTATTAACAAATGATTTAAAATTCTATCTGCTATTTTTATTCAACTCAAAACTTTTCATGATAGAAATTTGGAAGAAAGGTTTTCAAAAAACAATGTACCCCCACCACACATCCATGTTTTCAAAGTCAAGTTTTGACTTAAGTAATGAACTTTCATCCCTAAAAAGCTGTGAAACGGTTATTCAGAACATACCACTGCAGTAAAATTGCCTAAAATCGAAAAATCGATAACTTAAATTTTTATGAAGTGAAATATACTCGCACATGGCCGGCCCCATGTAGCCGCAAATCTCAATGATTTTGACACGGGAGGTAACTCTCAAACACATTTTAGGTATAAGGTTTAGTTTTTATCTGCCTTGGAGCGAAACTTGAGCAAGGTTGTATCAGCCTTTAGCATGGCCTATCAGTGTTTTGTTTCGTTTGGTTTTATATCTATTGTAGTCACATACTTCTAGAAAAAGATTAACTTTTTTATGATTGAATTTTAAAAGCCATTTAGTTATACGGAGACTGTTGATTCTTTCAGATCAGAATTTTCTCAAACAAACCTAAAAAGTCAAACAACATCGTTTTCTTTTATAGCCGTTTATATTTTATTCTAAATAAACGTCTCGTACCCTTGGTGAATGAGCCGATTGTCGGAACTCTTACCTTCAAAGGCGTTGCTGTTTTTAACAAGACACTTTTCTAGGCTTCCAAGCGTAAAACAGATTAATGAATATATTATCAGTTCCACAGCGTGTACTCTTTTTAACAATAAACAATGATCCAAGAACGAAAAAAAATAGTTTAGGTTGAAACAATTTTAATCACAATTTCAGCAAGACTTTCTATTGAAGCAAAACATGCCATTTATCTTCTTCTTTACCTATGGACCGACTGCATAATGCACCTTTCTTTGTGTTGGAAGCATACACTCATAAAAAGGATATCCATCTATGTCGAAATAAATGTGTATTCCCCCTTTTTCTTTCTGTGTTGAGAAATCTTTTGTAAATACTATATGATTTGAAACCTGCGTAAAATATATATCGTGACCTGACACGCATCAATTTTAGGATACTTTTCAAGTAATCGTTTTTTTATATCTTGTTCTCTCTCTCTGATTGATTTGAAAAAAGACTAATGACTTTTCCCTATTCATTTCCATCCCGCTTCTCTCTGTGTCTCTTTCTGCCTGACTCTCTCTCTGCCTCTTTCTGTCTGTCTGTCTGTCGCTCTCTCTATGTCTGTTTGTCTCTCTGATCTGTGTCGCTTTCTATCTGTCACCATTTCTTTCCATTACAACTGTAATTATAGAATTCACAGACTTTTGGCATTAAAAAAGTATCTCTCCGGCCCAACATTATATTTTTCATTATGTCCCTTCTTTGTTTTTCTGCTTATAATTTGAAATCCAAATGCTTAACAACCAATTTTTTTATAAAGCCCTTCTTTATTTTCCGTCGACTTCTCTTCCTCTTTCTTTTTCAACCACTCACCCCTACCCCCACTTCCTTTCATTCTATTATCGGCTGCGTTTTTTTTTCTCGTCGTTCTCTGTCTCTCTATTTCAACACTTTGTTACCAGTTTCGCCTAACACCCCCCGCTCTCCATTTTTTTTCTCTCCGTTTAAACCCCTCCCTCTCTTTCCTCTACGCATGTCCAACTTTCTTCTTTTTTTCTGTCTATGGCATCTTCGTGTTAGCCCCAATATGAAATCTGCATATTTATTTATAGAAATACAGCAGCGTGCCAAGTAATAAGACAATTTTATACTTTGATATTGATAAACCATGATTGTAAAACGGAATAATGTCAAAACGAGCAATCCCTGCTTTCTGTCTCTTTTGCTTTTATTAGTATTATAATTATTATTATTTTAAACTGAAATGGTTAGTTCTTGTACCCAGTTTCTTTTTAACTGTTTCCCCGTATTCAGTTCGTTTCTCCAGATATATATATATATATATATATATATATATATATATTAAGCCAAGGATACTGATAGAGCAGGAGCAAGCCACAATCACCATCACCAATGTTATGATGAGAGCATCTTGTCAGCTTGCTTGTGTTTGTCACACGAGGCTTTACAAATCAATACCAAGAGAAGGAAAAATTGACAAAAGACCAGATCAGACGTGGCGAGACACTTAGATTTAGGGAAATGTGCGTGCAGTGAGAGAAGAACAAACCTGTGTCAGAATATGAGAAAACTTGCGAGAAAGGAATGAAGAAAAAAGGGGGAGGGGTGGATGTGGGGTTATAATGAGCTAAGATGAGAGTAGAGTAAAAATCAGAGAACCAGGCTTTTTGCCTGGGGCTGATAACATGCAAATAGAATAAATTGGCAAGTGTTGTCGAGCCAGTTATCGAGAAGCCTTGCTATAGCCAAGAGTGTGAGCTTGAGACGAGTCGGTGAATGCAGATATAAAGTATCGGTTTAAAAAAAAAGAAAATAAAGTATATTGAAAGGAAAATATCAAAATAAATTCTTAGTAGCTAAGAATAAACAGATCTCTAAGAAAACGTAATAAGAACACATGGGTTTCAACTGCAGCGACGCTGAGTAGCTAGCTGAGTTAGATAGCAGGAAGAGGTCTGAGCGTGAGCAGGGGTTTGGTGTGGTTGTTTGAATTTTTAACGTATCAGTCAACTTGGAGGTTATATCAGAGACGGCGCTGGGGACAACTGAAAGCGTGCTGCCACACTGTGATGTAAGGAGCGCTTGCATACACCACACCCAGTCACATTATCCTGATACCGGGTCGACCAGACTTAACACTAAATTCATAATGCCAGATACTAGGCGGAGCAGCTGCTAATACCAATTTTAAAGCCCTTGGTTTGACTCCGCCGGGGATCGAACCACGCACCTCCCGATCTCTTAGCGAGTGTCTTCAAGCTAGGCCACAGAGCCGGTGCGTGAGTAGTGAGCACAATCGAAGCCTCTCATAACTATTATTAAGGATTGTATGCGTCATAGGATGCGTATTAGGCTATGTTCAATAAGAATCTACGGGAAGTGCGTGTAATAGAATTACACAGGTTCAACAGAAAAACAAGAAACGTCAAACAGAAAAAAAAACATTAAGTAGCAAGCCATTGGAATTATGGAAATCGGAGATTCCAAAGTCGATCCAGTCGGATATAATATAGTAAGCAAGTATGAAAAGTATGGAAAATAGCAAAAATATAAAGGCAGGAAAATACACAATGTTATAAGCAGTAAGACATTTTTAAAGGAAAAATTAATTAATTTTAAACAAATACAGATAAATAGAGATGGGACATAGATAAACACAAAAACACAAAAAGATAGATATATGGAAAAGAGAGAGAGAGAGAGAAAGAGGGAGGGAGAGATAGAGAGAAAGAGGGAGTGAGAGAGAAAGAGAGAGCGAGCGAGAGAAATAGAGAGAGAGAGAGTGGGAACATTTGTCGGATTAAATGAAAGTGGGAAAAGTCTTGCCTTTACATTCAACTAATGGAAATTTGGCGAAAAAAATGATAGGAACTTGTCAATGCTCCTACGTCCAGCTTGAAAGCAACTAAGTTAAAAAAAAAAGTTTGAGTGAAACTTTGCAAGCGGTCAGATTCTCAGGATATGAAATTGTTCAAATCATCTGTTGATATTTTTTTTTATGAAAGACATAGAACTGCACTGGACAAAAGAGAAATGAATAATAACGACAAAGAAAGAAACGCCATTCGAGATGCTGGCAGGTTAATAAAACAAAAGAGATAGGATAAAGCGACGAAGCGTTTAGATTTAATGGGAAATTTTTATAAGCAGTTAATTATTGTAACCTCAAGAGCCTTGGGTAATTTTTCCCCTAGGTTTTTATCACAACGCTACATAATTATCTTTGTTAACATCTTTTTGCATATTTTTTTTTGAAAAGCCACGCTACAGAACAATTGTGTTAAATCTTGACTATAATGCTTTCAATGTATAGCTGAAGCAATAATAATATCAAATCTCATTACATAATAATAGGTTGAAGTGTCATTGTTTCTGTCTGTGTGTGTGTCCATGTGTTTGAGATTCCCGCCTCTCATGTAGTTTGAAGAAGCCGGAAAATGTACACATTTATACATATTTACCAAAACAAGACGTGGAGCACGTGTTCTTTTTTAAAAATTAAATTGAAGTATAGGAGAGCTCATTGACGACATTAAAAATCTGAGTCGGTGCCTAACTCTAGCAATCTAGAAATGTAGGTTTACTATAAATAAAGCTTGTCTTAAGCTTAATGAACAAGTTGCTTTAATGACACGCTGGGTAAGACACTTAATGAACGTTGTTTGTGCTCCTTTTTTTATTTAATATTCCCGGTAAGGTCTAGAATTTCGCGTCCGCTTGCTAGATTGCTTTTGTTACTTTGAAACGATTAAACGTTAAAAAATATTATTTTAAGGAATATTTGATTTGAAAGAACACCTATAACAAAGTTATACCTTTGTTAACATTTAATACTTTAATGAGTTTGAAATGTCAAGGTTTGCTTAAATTAGGTCCTCTCTTTTACCATTTTATCTTCTGTTTTCCAATTTGTTTCCAGTCAAAACCCTTTGTCCTCTGCGTTAACGTTGTTGTTTTAAATATAAATGATGTTTTATGCACCAACAGTGCACCATCATATTATTTTTCTTTCTTTGATATAATAATTTAACACGCCTAAAACTATTCTTCAAGGGGTTTGCTAATTTTTTGGACCTCTCTTACATGTTGTTTTTTTTCCTCTTTCTCCCATTCGTTCCGACTGGTCTCAAAGCTCCTCTCCATCTTACGCGTTTCCATCCAGCAGTCAACTCCCATGTGAAGCGATTCTGCGTGCGCGCGAGCATGTGTTTGTGAGTCGTTCTGACAATGGCAACATCTCAGGGCACACGCTCAGAGCGCCCAGAAGGCGTGAGTCGCGTCGGGGCTTGTGACTGTGAGACGCGCGAGTGTGCAGGAAGATGCTCTTGCCTCAAGGAATAATAACAAAAGCATTGAGCTGCTATTGGAGAAAGAGAGAGAGAGACGGAGAGAGAGGAGGGTTAAAGCATTGTACAGGAATCCGCACAATCTGTGACTACTCCCACGTTCACATGTAAATTTTTTCATCGCAGCTGAAATTCATTAATAACTCATCCTCCTGCTAGAAGTCGTTTGTCAGTGTTTACTGGACTACGAAAAAAGTAAATAGTTAACCCACATATATTCGACATTCTCGCTGCTTTCTTGGTGTTTTTGCAGGTTTGGTAGTGTTTTTATAACATAATGCGTAAGAGGTAGTTAGTTAGGTACGCGTGGTTTGCTTGGCCAGTAGTGCTTGCTAGCCTGATGTTTCCTAGGCCATGCCTGGTGTATTACTGTGAGGTCAGAACGCCAGCGGAGAAGTCAGACACTGGTCAGTTCTAACTCTTCTGAAGTGAGTCACCCGTGTGAGCAACTACATCTAGTAGAATCTATAGAGCGCGGAGGCATACAGTCCATGAGTTACACTGAAGATCTATTTCTTGGGGTTTTTTATTATCATTATTATTATTATTAGTATTATTATTATTATTATTATTATTATTATTGTTATTATTATTATTATTAGTATTATTATTATTATTATTATTATTAGGCCTATTATTATTATTATTATTATTATTATTATTATTATTATTATTATTATTATTATTATTATTATTATTATTATTATTATTATTATGTTCTCAGCGTATCCGTGTGTGCACGGCATATTTCTACCAGTATCATTTTTAATTGATTGTGTTGAGTTCGTTCCTATAATATGGACTTATTAGCAAGAAGACAAACACAAAAATTGTAAGCTTAAATAATCTTAAATCAGTATAGAAATCCGTTTAGCTATCTTGTTTTAAATATATAGTCCTATAGATCTAGCTTACACTACAAATCTAAACCTTTAATTTTGTGAATGCTGTGCTTCATGGTAAGGCTTTTTAAAAACATGTTATATTCAGTCTTAACTGTCCTAATTCACCAGTGTAAAAGGAGTATATTTAACAGCACATATCGTTTCGTGGTTTTTTTTAACTAAAATCGAATTAAATAAAAAAGTTTCATTTTACGTATTCCCTGGATTTAGTATGAGGTTTTAGAATTTAGAACTACTGTTAAGCTGTAAACTTTTTATGTAATTCATATACTTTTTTTGTAATTTATATACTTTTTTTCTGTTCCGCTAAATGTTGCCAACTTTTGCGCGTACGTTAATTCATTACATAAAAATGTCAAATTACCTTTCGAAACCTAAACACATTGTCAATTATCCAAGTAGTGTTAAAAAGGAGATAAATTTCAAGTTACTTCTGATTCAAATGCAGTTTTCAGAAAATTAATTTGAAAAGAAGATACCGAAATAGATATAAAAGAGAGTATGATTCAAATGCATGAAAGACAATGAAGGATCAAAAGGAAGAAGAAACAGAAAAAATGAAGAAGAAGAAGTAGAAGAAGAAAAAATAAAAGGAGGTAAAGAAAAGGAGGGGTAGAAGGACCAAGGGTAATATATATTTTTTTAATCGATCGCTATGCCCCTAAAACCGTTTTAGTTCTAATGTAGTGATCTGGTAAGGAGCAATAAAGTATAGCAACAGTAGTAGTAGTAGTAGTAGTAGTAGCAGCAGCAGCAGTAGTAGTAGTAGTAGTAGTAGTAGTAGTAGTAGTAGTAGTAGTAGTAGTAGTAGTAGTAGAAGTAGTAGTCCAAGTACTTGTGCGGAATTGGTGAGAATAGTGGTGATCAATTTGTTACAGCAAATGCTGTAGTTTACAACATCTGTTGGTGGAGATAAAAATAAACAGTTATTTTGACAACTATGAGGGGAAATTTTTTAGTACGTTTCAATCAGAAAAAAGCCACAGTTTTTCGAGACAGAATGAGTGTCAGAAACTACGCAAGCTATATATTAAACGATAGCTTAATAAGATATGTCCTTCTCAACATTTGGTTCTACATAGAACTAAAGCGCTTGCGCCTAATGCAAATGTACTTGTTTTGGCTTCTCTTTTTACCTGCTTTTTTATTTTCTCTCTTTAATTCGTTAATAATCTCTCCTGTAATATTTCTGCCCATCTCCTTTTTTCTCCCTCTTTCTCTCTACTAATCTTTCTAAAGGTTATTTGTCTCTCTTGCATAACTCTGGATTGCTTTTAGCGTAACATTATTTCACAACTCAATGAAATTTTCATGAGTTTTGTAGTGATAATGAATATTTTAGAACAAAATACCTTTTAGTGATCTTTTAAATGTAACACTGTTTACAGTCAATGCGTCTGTCAGACCTAAAGATTATATCGTCATACATGGCACTACAAGGCACGACAGACTTCCATCTTTTAATCAAAGTATGCTACACACTCGACTCTCTCTCTCTCTCTCTCACTCCCTCTCTCTCTCTCTGTATCTCTCTTTCTCTCTCTCTTACCCCTTCTCTCTCCTCCTCCCTCTATTTCTCTCTGAATTTGAATGCTGTCTTTTCTCCAGCGTCACGTCCCTCCAACTAACCTTTATTTNNCCCCCCCCCCCTCCAATCCCACTGCCACCCCATTTCAACACACAACTCTTTTTCTTCTTCCTAGCATTTAATGTCTTTCACTCAATTGCCCAGAGCCTCTCGTCTTTATCCTAGCTCCCTCCTACCCCCAGCTTGCGGGCTGGCTGTCTTTGTTCTCGAGCTCACCCTCGGGGGCGACAGATGCATGCGCGCCTTCGATGTCCGCTGAGGGCGAACAATAGACTCGTTATCGACAAAGTCCGCGCAAGACGTAACGAACATTAATTCCCCATGTTACGATTGTCGCAGTATGAGCAAGCGGGAGAAGAGTTGCCTTAATTCTATAGAGTAGGCACATTATAGAATTGAGCAAATTAATGCGGGGTTCCTCGATTTCGACAGTTCTTAGTATAGTCCACTTTTTTTTTATTTTTACAAAAGACTAAAAGTTAGCTTATTGATGGGATAGCAATTTACATTTTTTTTCTTAAATAACGCCAAAAGATATTTCTTCATTAAAAGAACAAGAAATACGCCAGGGCAAACTCTATAGAGATTTTTATAGAACATTAAGAATGTGTAACAGCAGTAAAGGTTGTAAGCGAAAAAAATGTAAATAAAGGATTAAGCACATATTATCTAAAGTACTCAAAAAATTAAATTTTGTAGATAAATTTTAAAAGCAGGGTTTTAGTATTCAAAATAATGAAAATCATTGAGGATACCGCAATGCGGTGTGATCGAAAAAAATAACAACATCAGTATTAGCCTCGAGTCGTGCGTGTGCTTTGGGCGTTTATAAGTCTATTAAATGTTTACCTTGTTATTGTTTTTTTGTTTTGATTCATTTTGTTTTGAGCTTTATAACTGATGTGGTTATAGTCGTGATGGGAGACAGAAATCTTTTTCAAAACTGTGTTAAATTTTCAGTTGAAAAAGCTCTGGTGCAATATACCTAGTCTGGCTTCAATTTTTTTGGTAGGTTTAAGGTATTTCTTCTACAAATTATCGACTTATAAAAATATGTTGAATAATCATAAAAGCTTCTTATCGATTTGATGAGATGGTGGGTGTACTTCTAACAACAGCGTTTTTTTCCGAAATTGGAGCGGTTTTCTTCTACTAAACTATTTCCAATTTCGTTTTTTAATAAGCTGTCTTTTACAGGCACGCGTCTCTTACATAGTCTTATTTATGTAGGCAGAAGAAAACCTGGCTGAGAGATAGAAGAACAAACATACCTTTATCTGTTGTCAATTTGTATGGACATTCTTCAGTTTCTAAATTTCCCACGTGAATTTTCTGCCGTTTAAAATGTCATTTATACCCCTTCTAAAGCATTTAAATTTCATTTAATTTTTTTTCTGTCTGGTGGAGTTTTAAAAAGCGAGTTAAGAATAAAACATAAGTTTTGAAAAAAGAAAATTTCAGTCGCGTTACCTTTGTTCAAAGTGTTTAGTCCAGTACAAGTTAATAGTCATGAAGAACGAAACTGAGATTAAAACTGTTTGGCCCCGTGTGGACGGTATTTAGTCTCATATTAACTGTGAATGGGGAAGTGCTCCCTCGCGATTCTCTGAAACTGAGGGTGTCGTAACGTTATTTTAATTTTAATCACATAAGGCCAAACTGTTCAAAAATTGATATCAGGCAAGGATGTGTAACCGCATACAAGTTATAAGAAATAGATATTGCTTTTTTGTCAATGTATCATTATCGTACAGCATAAACTAACTGAAAAAGTTATCGCACCAAAACCGCCTCAGCACCCAAGACTATAGAGTCATAAAGATAGTGTTTTTTTAACCGTATGTTAGCCTCTAAACACAAATTGCAATGGTTTAGTTTGAGTAAAAATAATTGTTCTTAGTACAGTTACTGAGTAAAGGTGAGAGGTGAAAGAAGGAAATGAATTTCTCATTTTAATTGTTATTTTTCTTCATACAAGTGTAGCTTCTATTATGAGGCATCGATGCACATGTAAATTCTCATATTTTGTGATTGCATTATTCTAAACGCGTGAATGATTTAGAAGTTTTACCCTCCATGATAAAACCATTGCCAAAGACGGTACTTGGAGTATTCGATATATCTTTTGGAGGATATTCCTGAAAGAACTATCCCTTTAGGGATTAACGTGTGTGCTGTAAATCGATACATGTATTTTGTTTCACCACTTCTTAAAACAATCAGTCACTGAATCTTCCAAGCCGTTTACCTGTTGGTGCGAAGGATTTATTACCACCGACAAGGCCAGAGTGCACTTCGTCTTCAAAACAGTCCTTGCTTGTAAGTACCTTAGATAAACATTTTTGTAATGATATTATAATCTTTTGACTTAAAAAATTTCCTTGTCGAGTATAAAAGATCGTAACTAAATTATTTGTTATGTTATTTTGGGGGGCTCGGTAAAGGTTTTGCAAAACCTGGAAATGAGCTTTTAACTGAAGCTCTGAAAATGTTTCGGAAAGCTTGTCTGCTCAGACATGTTTCTGCAGCCACCTAACTTTACTCTCATTGTTTCACTCTGTTTCTCTCTCTCTCACTCTCTTATCTATCTATCAATCTTTCTATCTATCTATCTATCTATCTATCAACCTAACTACCGGTGCCTATCTATCTCTCACTGCTTTTTAAAAAGTTGCTCTTCCTGTTCCCTAAAATTCTAGCTGCCCAGTCCAAATGTGTTTAAAGTAGGCAGATTACTTTGTGAATTTGCATGCATAGACTCGGTCTGGTCCCAGCAAAAGCTCCCGATCTGAAAGGCCCAAGTTTAACTTTTTAGTCTCTTACCAGTCCTTGTCTTCCTCCGTGATTTTGATTCACTCATCCTACTTTCATTTTCAGTGTGGTTTTGTTGATGTTGGGGAGTTGTATTGTCTTTCTTTTGTTTGTTGTTGCTTTTATGGGAATGCTCTGTTTGACTCTACCAGCACTTTGTTCCGTCTAGAAGTCAAGAATGGTGTCAACTATACCAGATGTTACACCCATATTTACTGAAAGCGATGGATTAAATACTTGGCGACTCCACTTTTACTGTATTAAAAACACATGTTTTTAGGAGGATAGGATTGTGAGTGAAGTAAAAACTAAAGAGCTTTTATTTTATAGCGCCTATCCCACGACATAGCCTTAGCGTTTTTAATCGGTTCTGCGATAGGCCACTATATTCTGAACTAAATACTAAAGCAGAATTCACAAAACTTGGAGTATATCTATAAAGTAGATAAGGATCCAAAACGGATGCATGTAAATTTGTACAATCTAATTAATAGGGTAAAAAATAGACTCACAACCTATCATTCCGCGAAACTAGAAAAAAACAATACAACCTAAGGTTATACATAAATACGTTTCGGCTTTATTATCCTATCTTCTGAACTAATAGAGAAGCAACAGCAAAAGCACATCTATGTGACATACTGGTAATTTCTGCCACTGCTTTAATCTGGGTACCAATCTGCATGAGACAACCAAAGTGCAGTATCTTCAGTAAAAACCATATTGAAAATACTGCTCAATTCGTGTCCCAGGCAGCAATATGGCGCCTGAAAAAGTAGCTAAAATGTGTGTAGAGAGCTATTCTCGAAAATTAATTGGTGACCTACTGAAACAGGATTCGAACCCCGGACCCTCGATTCGAGAACCCGATGTCTACTACAAAACTGCGTCACTGAACAGGTGCAGGTTGTTGTGGGGTATGTGTGTGTGTGGGGGGGGGGTCATTTACATTCTCGCTGGTTGGTATAGATTCGTTTAAGTTCGTGTAATATATGTATATATATATACGTTCGTAGAATTAAATTCATGTGTAAGAGCAGTTTAGCCGTTCTTGTGCCAGGGTTTCTTGGTGGTAACTTTCGCTTTATTCCTTTTAATTTAGAGAATAATGAACGTCTTGGGGCGTGGAAGCTCCACATACCACATGTATACGAAAATATAATAAGGTTATACACCATAATAATCTAAGCTTCAAAGCCTATTTGATGTCATTAAGGAAGGTGGGATGTGGTGCAACACGGGCAAATCAGGCACAAGTCACTCCGTGGCGCGTGTTATAGTTGGTTGGTTTGTTGAATTTTAACGTCCCAGTCAACTTCGAGGTTATATCAGAGACGGCGCTGGGGACAATTAAAAGCGTGCTGCCACACTGTGATGTCAGGAGCGCTTGCGTCCACGACACCCGCTTACATTATCCTGACACAGGGCCGGCCAGACTTAACACGAAAACCATAATGCCAGACACAAGGCGGAACAGCTGGTAATAACGATTTTAAACTCATTGGTTTGACTCGGCCGAGGATCGAACCATACACCTCCAAATCTCTGAGCGAGTGTCTCATCGCTAGGCCACAGAGCCGGTCGTGTTCTAGTAGTAGACGGTCAGCTTTAGAAACCAGAGCACCTCATTTTGAGCTCTCGTTCGGTATTCAAAAGGTCGGTGTTTAGTCCGTAAGAAAGACTATGTTTGCAAAAAAAACGTTTTTGCCACACTTAGACATTCAATAAGTAAACGTAACTGGTTATGGGCTGCGAAACATCCTACCAATAATTATGCTGCTTTTATGCGCTGTAATCCTGCTTCTCTGTGAGTTTAGAAGTTAATTTAGTTGGTGATAGTCTGTCATGGAACTTGATTGCAAAGCTGTGAAAGCATTTTCAAAGATGAGGCGCTTTATAAAACGCTTTTTATATGTACTCAAGTGCTTTGATGGATCATTAAGTTTTATATTCCTAACCGTTTAAACTTGATTAAAAATGAAATCTCTAAGGTTATAGAAAATCTAAAGCCGGTTCTACACATCCTTAAGTTCATTTAATGCACCCTAAAGTTAATACACCAACTTTGTTTTGTCAAAATTGCGTTATTTTACCTTTTACACTCTGGCAGCAATTTTTTCTTTGTATGAAAATAATCGGGATTCATCCTATCGAAATAGCCAAAATGTCTTTTCAAAGAATCTATAGCGTTGTTGTAATAAAACAGGTTCTAATTACGTTTTTGTTAAACGCTCTAAGCCCTTTGGTAATATAGCTTCTTCTTTTCGTCTACTTTTTTGTAGCTGCAAACAATAAGTCGTCCTTGTTGACTTACCAGAACACAAAAGAAAAAAAATGTTCATGCCATATCAGGAGTATTTAAATTATTAAAGAAAAAAGAAAAAAAATGTGTCAATATTAGTTTTGGCAAGAAACCAAAAGAAAAAGTTAAAACTATCCAAAAAAGGTTTATATTTTTTTGTCTGTAACATACCCGTTTCATATAATTTGCGTGCTTCTCTTATTTTTAGATATTCATATATTTATGTAACCTTTCTCTCTTCCTCGTATTATTAAACGTTAGGGGCTTTTTCTTATACATCACGCAATATCCTAGATTGAGCCGCCACTGGTAAAGTAAAAGCACACGAGATTCTGGCATGTCGTGCTTTCCAAAAATATTTGTCATGGTGTAATCGCAAATATGGCAAGGTCAGATCTAAACCTGTCTTGTCTGACATTTCTGTAGTCTTGCCTCTACTCGGTTCTCACACACTTAAAACCAGAATTTGTATAATACAACGCAACAACAAAATTAACTAAAAAAGGGGAAGCATGTACTATAGTTCCGTATTTTTTTACATACTGGAAATTTTTTTTTTTGTTCGTCCTACATAGGCCTAAAGATTAATCTCTGAGATAAAAATTATCGTTGATAGTTTGTTTTTTTTTAATCTCACATATTTCATCTCGTGTATGGCCTTTGTAAGAGATACTGTTTGGGAAACATATGCGTTAAATTGCTATTTCGGGTTTTTTTTCAAGGCGATGCATAGGACGACCCCCTCCCCACCCACCCCCATTACAACCGTCCCTGCATACTCTAGGATCTAAGTGGTAAAAGCCCAATAATATTTTTTGCTTGTAGGTTAAAAGAATCGGGCAATCTCTTGGTAAGAAAGTATTACCATGTTAGTTTGGGTGGCAGCGCCATTGGTTCAAACCACTGTAGGTTGTAATTCAAAGCCCTTTCGTAGGCAATTATTTATTTTTTTTTTTTGTTAAAATTGACTGCAATTCTTTTCCTCTGCGTGCTAATTATTAACTTTCACAAATTATCTCTGTCGTAGCCAGTCCAAATGAGTCGGATGAAATAATTTTCCCATTAATAGGCGTCTTTA
>BMAT01002039.1:51970-65674 GCA_019649035.1 Elysia marginata | reverse complement strand
AAGTTATTTCTACAGGTATCACTATTTCAGCCTAACCCTCTGAAAAATAACAAACCAATGATTTTATAGAAGCTAATTTTCAAGTTTTGTCATTTTGATGCGCATTTAGCGAATGTCGTTATTCAGCTGTAGGTTAGATTGTTTGGAGTTAACGTCTCTTTTCAACTTCAAGGTTATATTAGAGACGGCGCTTGGGACAATTGAACTGATGTAAGGAGTGCTTGCATACACCACAGCCAGTCACATTGTCCAGACACCGGGTCGACCAGACTTAGTACTAAATCCATAATGCCAGACACTAGGCAGATCAGCTGCTAATACCAATTTTAAATCCTTGGTTTGACTCGGCCAGGGATCAAACCACGCACCTCCCGATCTCTGAGCGAGTGTCTTACCGCTAGGCAACAGAGCCGGTATTATTTAGCTGTAACCTTTACAAAACAATGAAGTAATAATTATCTTTGCCAACCGTCTTGCCAATTATCGAAAAGGGTGGGTGGATATGGGGGTGCTGATCGACCAGATATCCCACAATCTGTAGTCTGGTTTCGATCAGGATCACCTTAATCGGCAGGCCCGACCATCTGCCGTTTGGTGTATAACTACATAACAGAATGAATTTTAAGGGAATCCAGTGCAAATAAGGTACAGGTTAATTTTTACATTTTGAGACATTGAAATTTTCTTCATGTCTATTTCATGACTTCTTAGGTGTTAAAAGGATTTAACTCCAGTTTTTACATAAACTGAGAAATATCATTTTGGCCGGCCCTTTACTCGAAAATGTGTTTGAGGCTGCCTATGTTCTAAAAAATACCAACAATTGAAAGAGATAGATGAAAATGACTCTTGTTTTTTTTTATTTGCATAATAAGTTTTTGTTTTCTGTCAGGTGTATGAAAGGAAAGAAGGAGAGAGAGGTGATGGTGTGGGAAGAGAGTGAATAGGAAGAATATTTACTACTTAAAATACATACTTAAACAAAATGTCAATAATAACTTTTAATGGTGAGGCCCAAACGGGGAATATTCAAATTTGAAAGCCTAGTAAACAGTTCAAAACACGTAGTTTTATGAAAAGTTTAAAAAGTCTTTCATTAAAGATGGGCAATGCAGGTAGATATTTATTTAATTTTGGCGTCACACATGCAATACATTCATTATGTCGTAGTGTCTGTAGTTGTTAACGTAGATGTTGTTTCTTAGTTTTCAGTATTCTAGCTAGCTCCAAACCGGACCGTGTCAGAAATGCACTTGACCCAGACTGTCGCAAAAAGCAGGCATGGCGGATAAATGTAAGTGACTTGGTATAACTAACTAGTTGCCTCTTCATCAACTGCATTTTGGCTTTTAAGAATGATAATGACAAAACACTGACAAACTCTGGTGGCCTTGAGACATGCCCATTCAATACCCAATGTTCACCTTATGGTGTGTGTATACTGGTATTCTTATTGGCGACGACTTGATCTGTACTACCGCGAGGTATTTGTAAAAAAAAGGCCAAGCTTCCGGTACTCAAATATATGCACGTCTCTATGTGTCTCACACTGCGATTCCTAGAGACAGTCTATGATTATTTTTAAATAGCAGTTCAGATATTTCCCAAACTTTGTTACGTAATTTGTTCAAATGTTTGTTGCTTAAAAAAAAAACACATCTGGCTTTAAAGAGAAAATTATCAATAGTCCATTTTCAAGCCCACCATTTCTATCAAAACAATGTTCAAACAGCTGTAAAAAAAACTTTAAAAAGAGGCACAGTTTACTTAACTAAGGTAACGTACACAGAGCGATAAATATAATTTACTACAGCAGAACATCAAATTTTAACAAGAAATTTTAACACAAATGTAACAACTATCGTTTTTATTTCTCCACGTTTCATATTTCGGAAAGCTTATTTTGACTTTATTCAACATAATTTACATTTTTAAACTTCCTAACAATACTGTAACGGCGCAAAAGAACCATTCACGTTAAACATAGCTGTTTCAGCACCTCCCCTTTTTTTCATCTCTGGAAAATTTGCTTAGTTCCCATTGGCTGCGTCAGGGTTCAACAGGTTGGCGGGTGGGTATGTTGTGGACCAGCTGGCCGCGTTGGGGAGGATGTTACAGGCGACAGTGCAAGCGCTTTCTTCAGCAGAGATCAACCTATGGAGAGTTTCGGAAATTAAGGGTTAGTAAGATCTAGCCACATAGAGAAAAGTGAACAGACTTTAAAGAAGAAGAAGAAGAAGAAGAAGAAGTAGGAAGAGGAGGAGGAGAAGAAGAGAGAGATAGAGTGAATGATTAGTGGAAGACGTGCGAGAGGATAGTATTTTTTGGTCAATAGCTCTCAAGTTTAGATATTTAATAACTATTCTTTATGAAACATATAGAAAAATGCCTGAGCAAGATTCTTGTTAATTTATAGATTACACGAACAGCTGCCATTTTCGTCTTCCCCGCAATTTTCCAAGTGTACAATTTCTTACATTAGATTTTTTTTAAGAAGCTCCAAACAAAACATACATATGTGACTTGAAAGGGTCAATTTTATCCTTCTTACTTAAGAATTTACAAACCATAAATGTAATTAGTATTCATTTTGAAACCACGCCAGAAAACACAAGCTCTTACAAAGTTGTACGACATTGCTGGAATTAGGTTAAAATGGAAGATTTTATTTATGTAAAAATTATTGTTATAACATCCCTAAAAATATTACTATTATGCAACAAAAATAAAAAAAAAACATATGATAGAATTGAGCGAGAGGAAGAAGTAGAGAGGAATAAAAATAAAGAGCTTGAGGAAAAAAGATAGCAGCAATAAGAGACATCTAGAAACAATTATGCATTGGGATAAAGACCAGAATGAAAAAAGTAAAAAGAACACAGATAATAAAAAGGAAGTAAAAAACATATATATTATATAATTATAAAAAAAAATGGAAAGAAACATGGGAACGGAAAGATATAGAACAAAGCAAGGAAAAACAGAGAAAGAAAAGAAAGAGAGAGAGAGAGAGAAAGGAAGAAAGAAAGAGAGCTTGTCCATGAACTACAAAGACGCGAGCACACGAGGCAAATGAATTGATTTTCTTTTAGACTTTTAGAAAAGCTAGGTCATGAAAATGGAAGAAAATATATCTTAAGATATATCGAGATAAATCTAAGGATCTCAGTATAAATTACGAGTATAAATTAGTTATAAACGAGAGCAATCTGTATACATTTCCGCCTACCTTTTTTTCAAGAACACAAAAAGTAGTTTCGACGCCTCGTGTTTTAGTTTTGCAGAAATTAGATTAGATCTAGGTTTAAATGTAGATAAAGAGTGTAGGCTACAATTTTGACTCACATCTAGAAATCAATATGGATAATCTTGATTTAGATTATCTTGATTTAGAGCTAAATATAGCAAATATCTTGATCTAAAGTCTGTATGAGGTCTAGATCTAGTTTAACTATTTTTATTTCAGGGTCTGTGTGTCAGGATTAAAATTTTTTTAGTTTTCGCCTTACGGCATAAGAAAGCTCAGCATGTCAAGCTTTCTTAAATTTGAAGATCACTGTCTGTCTCATTAATCAAATAACACTCAAAGAAGCACTCCTAATTCTTGGAGGTTCAGAAAGCTTTGCTCCCCTGAATTTGAAATCTCACCAGGTGGTTTCATGACAGCACTTCATACAGTCTTCTTCGGTCTTCTTTCCTTCACAGATCAAGATTTTCCCAGCCTCTGAATGATAAACAGACAGGATAACAAGCAGTTTAAATCGTCTGTCTAGGCACACCTACAATCATATGACAATTTCGTCAAAAAACGTCTGTAGTGAATGCAATGCAAAAAATAATTTAAAAATTAAACTAAATAGAAAAGTAGTCGTCTCGGATAATAATCATTATTGTGTTTAACAAATCTTAAGGGACGAACAATAATTTCAAGAAGTTTTTAAGCACATTGATGTATGGTCATTTCTTTTAGGAGTCGTTTGTGTCTGATACCTAGCATGATTAAAGTGCTGGTAAACTGTAATTTTATCAAAAGAGTTTACTTTCATGGCTCTTAAAATCCGCTCAGTTATTGGTAAAAATAATTTCGTAAACTTAGATGATTATAGATTAACTGTCTCCTTTGAAAGCCGCTCAGACAGGTGCTATATGAGGTCGATAAAAATTAAGACCTGCATTACACAGTTCGCGTCTGATTCAAACGACGAAAAGCACTTTTTCACTTAACTGTGATCGTTCAAAGAGCAACTTTATCAACTTCAAATAGTTTGATTTCGATAATAATTATGATTTTCAATCAATCTAAGTGTGTTACTTATCATTTCGTCATTTATACTGTAATCCTCCTTGGCACTCTTCGTGTATCCCCTCCCTTTTTATCTCTCGTTGCTAGATTCATTTGACTCTCAGTGACATGATCTTGGTAAAAACCACTCGCAGTGTTCGTTAATACCATCGACATCATAATACACATCATCATCATCATAAGCATCATCATCATTATCTTAACCATCATTCTCATCATAATCATTATCATCATCATAATCATCATCATCATTATCTTAACCACCATTCTCATCATCATCATCATCATCATCATAATCATCATGATCATTATCTTAACCATCATCATCATCATCATCATCATCATCATCATCATCATCATTGTCCCAATCTTGTTTCTTTCTTTCACATATATCTCTTTTTTCCACCCGTTGCCCTCAAGCTCCCCTGTAGACTACTTATATATATTTCCAAAAGGCCTCGCTGATCATGAAACAATCCTTTATTTTGAGGCCCTAGAAGTCTTTGTTGTTACCTTCAGCAAAATTCACCAGAAGAGCTCTCTTATCACGTGGGGCGGAGGCAGCATAGGCCACACACACGGCAAGGAGGACGAAGGCGATTTTCATTTTGATCTCTGATTCTGTTGGAAAATCGTAGCAAACAAGCATTAAAATCTAATAAACGATTAACGATTACATTTAAGCTTAAAAAAAACATAAGGTTATAGTCTTCCACCGCCGAAGGCAGTCTCAAGACTTTACATAATTATATATTACAGGCTAATACAAACCAAAGCAAATTCAACTCATATTTCAGAGTTTTACAATACGGCTGCATGTTATGCGCTCAAATACTAACATTACTCAAATTTCAAGCACTGCCTTTAGCCAGTACCCATTTTACTGGTGGGAGGACTAAGGAAAATGTGGATACATTGCTTTCTTAAGGCAATTACACCATGCGTCGTGGTAGGGAATCGAACCTGCAACCGCGGATCCCAAGTTCGTCGCGCTAACCACTTAGCAACGCTGCTCAACCGAACATTATTGTTCTACATTATTTTATAAAGTATAACAATGTTTTTTTTTAAAACCAAGTATCATAAAGATACATATGCACGTCAAGAAAAAGGCTATTCAGTTACACATTAGAAAAGCCTACCTCGTCAGGCGATACCTTAAGTGAGTAGCACCTAAGAGCTGATTATTAACCGTTCTCATTTTGTTTTTGACGTGAGTTTTTTTTATTCTTTTAGTTATTGTTTTTCTCCCCTTCCAAATCTTTTTTTTTCATGGCAGACTTGAAACATACAGTACTTTTCTTTCGCCTTTAAAGAAAGCAAGATAATATGAGCTTAGTTTTCTACCTTTAATGAAACCTATTTTATAAATCGTATACGGAAAAAAACCATTCATGGCTGACCCACATCATCCTGTTTCAACTCAAATCATACTAACAGCCAGGAACAACACACACCAATCCACATTAAATGCAAGAGAGAAAGATACATAAGGTCATTCTAAGGCTTTCTATGATTTCATCACTATAATAAACTATTGAGCCCTATTCTTATATTACTTGCCTGTTTCAAATTTCCGCTTTGTATGTTATTGCCTTTTGTTTATACGCTGCTGCACTATTTTGTTACGTATGTAAATCTATATGTATGTCATTACTATTCTATTAACTTTTTTGCTTGAATCTTGGGATCCTAAATATGTGCCATTATTGGTCAATAAAGTTAATCTGATCTCATCTTATCTTTTGTTATTACTTCATCTCTAAAAAATCTAAAAGCATTTGGAAATTAGTGTGATCATGAAAATCACCCCTTTCAAAAATACTGTGTAGACTATGATTTTTTTAAAGTTTTTTTCTTGTTTCTTTAAAACCAGGGAAAGCATGTACAATGTATTATCTACAGGTGTACCGTGAATCTTGAAATAACTTCTGCTCTAAATGTCTCGCGTCTAGGGTGAATCACTCAGATCTAGCAATTTTTATCTTAAATAAACGTTGTTGTTTTGAACTACCCATTCATTAACCTTCAAAACGTTTAACAATGTCATAAAGATATCAATATTTTTTGGAAACATATTAAAACTTAATTAACTTTTACTGGTTTAATAAAATAAAATGAGACAATATACTGTCTTTTCTAAAAAAAAATAAAAATCAGACTTCCAACTCGTTCGCTGTAGGCGTGTCACAACACATATCATTTGCGCTCACTAACATTAGTTAATGTGTTTCAGAAAGGCTTTATACAGTCAGAAACACCGAAAAGAGAACAAAAAGCACGCTGGAGTAAACGCATAGATCTAATTGTGCAAGTACTGCGCTGTCCAATGCATTTTCCAAAAACTCGCGATTTTGGTATTTAAACGGAAAGAGGATTACAGAAAACATGCCACTCAGAAAAATGAAGTCGATACTTAGGATGACCTATTGCTCTGTATTTTCAACTAAATGTTTTTGTTGCTTTTTTAAGATCTCATTAGTGGCATTGATTGGCGTGATGTGTATGTATCAACAGGAAGCAAGTCATTGTCAGGTAGAGCTTTCGCCCTGTTATCCACGGAGAGCATTTTTTTCGGGTTTGGATCCCGCGTTGCAGATACATGAAATTTTCTATTTGAACGATTTGACTGCAAAACGATTTATATAGTTAGTTAATGCCCGTCCGCTGCGACGTCGACTGACGTCTCTGCCTGGGCTGATCTATATATTGCTGTCGTCAGGTGCTTCCAGTACGATCTGTTCTGTGCTATGTCGAGAAGGTGGTCAAGGTCAGTAATTGAATGTAATCTAGTTGAGGTCTCGTTGTGGTGTAGGCACAATCGATGTTTTTGGTCGGCCTCATTGTTTGCTTCCCTCCGTCTTTATTTAGTCATTGCAACGTTGGGTGGTATATTGATGGCCTGTCTTAAATTTATATCCATTTTTTAAATATTTTGAGATTTTATATGAAAAAAACTTTTGTCACAATTATTCTTTTTCTTTCAAAGATATCACTTTCTCACGTGTGTTCATATTGTAGGTGTAGCTGCCAATTTTCTGAGATAAAAATACAAAGACACAGAAGAAAAATTCAAGTTCTTGCCCTCTTCGTCAGCGTATTTAAAATGGAGATAACTCGTTAATGCAGTCATTTGGACTAATTGAAAAGTCGCTGTTTACAGCAAAGTCTTGCTGGATTAAATCCTTTCTTCATTATATAAAAATTTCTATAATCAGTTCGATAATACTGATCTAAACTAAATACATAGTGAATAAACGTAAAAGTTAGCATGCGAATGAAAGACTTGCCGCGGTACAAACTCATCTTACCTTTAACAGGCGGCGCTAAAATCCGTGAAGAATGAAAATTTTAAAATCTCGAAACAGGCTTATAATGGTGCACCTATCCCAACCTACGGACGGGATTACATAATTCTATAACGGTCAGTTTCTTATCTGTTACAGCACCGTCAAAGCCATTCCCATCGTGCCTAAGGATCACGGAGAAAAAACCCTAGTGACGTAGGACTGGTCAGGAGATAGAACAATGATTAATCTAAACTGAGACAACAATTATTAGGAAATACTTTCAAGAATAAACAGTTTACAGAACGACACCAATTGAAATACATGTTTAGTTAGGTTAATACTGTTACTTGTATATTGGATAGTGTGGAAAAACTCACCAGATGTCAGCATTTAATATAATAACTAGGCTATTGCGCATCTTTCAGTGCGGCATTTTGATTAATAAAAAACCTTCCAGGATAATTATTCTTACGACTGTCTATTTAAATCAAACAGAATGATAGCTGTAGGTTGTTTTCTAGAATTTCATTAGACTACATAGGTTTTACTTATCCATCTTTTTACCGCCTACAAGAGCGTGACTAAAACCTGTGTATCGATCACTCAATTTAGATGATTTAAAATGATCATACCAATATCGTTCAAAAAGTTTGCTCTCCTTTCTAATAAATTTTAAACTTTTCAAGATATCTTCATGAAATCTGTGTACAATTGACTTGAAGTATATGCATGCCATGATGTCACATCTTTATGCAATGATTGCTGCTTATGTCATATAAGCTAAGCTACATCGTTATTAAGACAATGGCGTCCAGCAAACCTATGAATGTGCGCTTAAATCAAAGAGCTGTTATTGAGTTCCTTACTGCAGGCTCTAGGGGAGCTCTACCCACAAATTATTATCCTGGGAAAACTGTGTGTAAGGTGGAGAATGTATAACTGTAAGTACTGTTTGAAGATGGGCAAAGAAGTTCATTGAAACTAGTCAGGCTGGGACAGGACTGGTTTGGTGTGGTCATGGCAACTCTGTCAGTGTTGTTCAACATGAGGAGAGAGTGGATGAGATTTAATTTTGAAATTTCTAGAGACCTTTACACACCCAACATACATTCCAGACCTTTCTTCGTCTGACACATTTTTTTCTAAGCTGAAAGAGTACCTACAATGAAAACGTCATGCATATTTCTGACGATGACGTTCAAGGAAATGTACGTCCCTGGTTCAGAATGATGAAAACCACACGAATCTTTTGTCAACGGCATGAAACAATTTATTTAAAGTTGGCGGATTTGCATCGACAAAGAAGGCGGCTACGTTGAAAGTAAAGGTACTGCCATATAGCAGACATTCGATGCGTGCGTTTGTATGGTATATAAAATTTTATAATTTGTGTAGCATTAATACTGCAATAAAGAATCAATGAACCTGAAGACAAAACTTTCTGAAAGACTCTCGCAATTACAGCATTTATTACAGGAATGTTTACACCAATAACAAGTGTCCACAGAACGCTGTTTAGCTTTTTAACCGTTTGTCTTGAATTGCCGCTTTTGAAAAGTTAGGTAGAAAAATAATTTTGAAGGCTTTGAAAAATCTAAATACATAGTTGTCCAGTTTGTGTCTTTAAAAAGTCTTAGCCAATACTTCAACGATTTTACGGTCCTGTATCATTAAATGCGTAATAACTTTCGAGCCGTACAAATTGATGCAAATTGTATGTAAATAGGCTGGTTTCTTTTCCGGCACCAAATATAACCAATACTGAAAAATGGACACATTTCCTACCGAGTCCTATTTCTTATACATGTAATCTGATTTAAGTCTTAAACAAACTTAAGGCAAAAGACATCACACAAAATGTTTTACCATTATGGGCCGGCTGAAACAAAATTCATAAAAAGTTTATGTGAAATGATTATAAAAACCATGATTTAATCGTTTTTTAAATGTTATGTCTAATGATTAGACCTAAACTTCGACGGCCTAGGTTTTATTTAGAGGCTAGAATATTTGCGGTTACAGCATGTAAGTCCTAATTTGAATGCTTAGAAAATCTGTTCATAGCAAAAAAACTGTTCCATGTTTGAGCTTTTTATTTATTCTGGCCTCATATGCTCTTTATTTTACATAATAAAAAGTAGTTTTTTTTACTAATAAAAATTATTATCAATCCAACCCCTTTTTTCAATTCGTTTCTGTTTCGCGCACGGTATGGGGAATTACATCGGAAGGGGGAGGGGGGAGGGTAAGAAGGCTGGAACAGAAAACGCCGGTACTTTGTAGAGGGTTGAAGATTTTCTGAAAACAGCCAGGAAACCTAGCCTTAAACTAAAATGTAATAAGAGCTTTGACTATTCATAAGCACTTACCATAGCAAGGTCATCACAATTGAATCATTGTTATGCCAATACGAAAGGCATAGAGTAAGCTCTGAGGGTGGATTTTATTGTTTTGGTACTTAAGAAACAAAATTCATCTTTGGTAATCATTTTGATACTTCATCTGAGAAATTTGCCTGTGACCGTGATTTAGACCACCCACCTGGGATCTGCTATTCGCCATGAGTTTGAACTGGGGGTATTCTTGAAGATCCCTCCCTCCCCCCATTATCTCTTTTTTTTTTGTTTGTTGGCGCATTTCGAGATTCTGAGAAATAGTGTCTCTTCATATTCACATTTCAGTCAGAGATATCGTATTCTTACAAATTTCTTAATTATAGACGCAACAGCCAATAATAGAGGAGAAAATATTCAAATGAGGAAGAAAAAAAATCCAGTTTTAGCTTATAACGCATTTAGTTATGAAACGCTTCTGCTGTAAGCTCCGTTAATCGGGTACCGTATTCGGTTTTACAACCCACGGTTTATCTTCAAAAAGCTTAACTAAGGTTTGTTTTACGCAAGAGATGGTCTTGAATTCTATCGCAGCAGAAGCGTTGGATCATTCATTAAAACTGAAGATTAAACCCTTTTTCATCTCATTTGAAGATCTGGTACTATCTTTTATGCTTGTTTGACATTTCACCTAAAAATCCAAACAATCGCTGTGTAAATACTCGATTTGGTATTTAAAGATTTTTATTTATGGTTAGCCTTATGTGTTATGAACATAAAACGTTTATCAATGTAAAAGTAATTTTAAAGAATCAAACAGAATGTAAAGAAAACAGAGTATGCCTATCAAACCTTGGAGTACACCAAAATAATAACAAGAGACAAAAGTATAGAGTTTCCAAATGGTTCTTTTTAATTTCTTTACTTTTCGTTTTTCAAGCTTTGACATGGCAGTACAAACATTGTTGAATCACTTAAAACCTTTAACAAAATATTTATAAAAAGACATGTTTTTCATATGGTTACCAAAGCTTCAGACTGAAATAATTTCTTCTTAAACGTTACTAAAATTAAAGAAAAACTAAAATTGATCACCAACTCAAGGCTCAAGTGGTGCATATTGAAATAAGTGCGTCTGTATTTTTGCATTTTAAATTAGAGAAACCACAACATAAAGTTATCTGTACTCCAATAAAAGCCCTTTTACTTAAAAAGAATGCTTTTTAGTGTTTGCATTATTCAGTTTACTCCGTACACAAATAAAGACGCAAAATGTACCAAATTTATAGCATTGCCGATAGCGCTAGTCCTATAGCCTAATAAGAAATAGATGTCCATTTTTTTTCATTTATGGCATTAACGTTCCCTTAAACTTTTTAAACTCAAAAGTAGGTAAAGAAATTTTAATTTAGAGAAAAATTTGAGCTTAAGAATCATGTTTCTCAGAGATTTTAGTATAGACAGTAATACCAACCAATCATATCTCAAAATATTTACAAATCTACTTAAAGTAAGAAAAAAATTATTACCTATTATGGGCATTCTTGAATGATTCACTTTTAAAACACAAACCGTAATGATTCAAACTAACATATTACTTGTTCTGGTAAGGATTCATTTTTTCCTTAGGCACATTTCTCTCAACTCCAAGTACAATCACAGCCATTGTCTTTTGATTGGTTTTCAAAGCCCCCTCCCCCTTTCCAAAGCCCTTCTCTTTAGGCCTTTTAAAAATAGATTATTCCCTTAAGTCAGTCGTTTTTAATTTTTTATTAATTTTTTCCCCTATTCCCCACAGACTTTTGATCCGTTTTGATAGTCCTCTCTATCCCAAAACTTTTAATTTTTGGTTATCATCCTCTTTTTACCAAAGGAAAGGCCTGACTGATTAGCACAGCGATTTGTGCCCATCTGTAAGTTGATCACGCAGGCTCCCATACGAAGCTGCTCCTGGGAGAACGACCGACGGTTGAGCATCGACTTTTTCGGCCACATTCTGGTGCCTATGTAGCTTGGTCTTGATTCGGCCTATGTTTTAAAAAAAAACAAAAAGAAAACAAAAAGAAATAGACCGACAAAATATTTTAAGTTCTTTGTTCAGCGTAATATTGACATAATATTGCCTTAAGAGTGAATTGAAAAAAAAATATTTCAGTTTCAATTTTAAGTCTACTCAGTCCATACGAAGTAACATAAAAACAATGCTCAGTCAGGCTGACAGGTTCTTACATTGTGATTTTAAAAGACACTATTATAGAATATCAGTAGGCTACATGTACTAAAGAAAAATACAGTAATGTTATCTCTCTCGCAGACACCCACACGCACTTCCTTTCTTCCTCTCTCTCTCTCTCTCTCTCTCTCTCTCTCGCTATCAATCTATCTCTCTCCCTCTCTCACTCTCTGTTACTCTCTCTATCCCTGTTGCATTTTCTCTCCTCTGCCCCGAACTAACGAGAAAAAAATGCGCTTCTCTAAACTCATACCGCTTAACGAAACACCTCATCCTTATGTACCCTTCTTTTCATCAAAAGAGTGAATTAATATACTCTCTTAATTCTAGTTCCATTCAAATGTTTAACACCTTTGGAAATGAAGTTTTTTATCGTTTATTTCCTTTCCACGCCCTCAATCTTCACCCGGTTAAAGCTGAAACGTTTTGTCGTGGATAAACTCGAATTAAAACGTAAGACATGGTGGTGATATAAATTGCGTTGGTGATAATGTAGCCTAAACGAAATTGACCATGATGATTTATTTGTTAATAATTTAGTTGGGGGTGGGTATTATGCTATTAATTTTCTGTTATACTCGAACTGAAGTGGCGATGATGGAAACAGAATAAATCAAAGATTATTGCCATTTTGGTTATTATTAAAAAATATTACAGCGAGATAAGACAGCAACTTACAAAAATCTCTAAAACTAACAAACTAATGTCTTCGATTGAATTTTTGGAACATTTTCCTCTCACCTCAATTCCAAGAGATCGAATGGCGGCGCAGACCTGGGACAGGTTTGTACGTTCATACAGGGAATCTATCTGAAAAGTGTTTGTTTCAGAGACACCGAACTCGATACACGCATGAGCAAATAGTTCCAGTCTGAAATCACATTCAAACAATTAAAAAAATAATACAATTGTGTGGCTATTGCTTTAATAGATTAACAATCATGAATCGAGTAAACAGTTTTTATTAGAAATGGTTCTGTTTTATTTCTATAAATGTTTCATTTTTTTAAAAATTACGAGTGACATTTTATCCGTTTAACCTGCAGCCCTTGCGATTAACATAAGGGGAACATGGGAGGGGCGTAAATTGAGTCTATTATTATGTTGTATAAATTTATGTTTAATAAACTCATTTTTCTATTCAGTGAAACAAAATAATGGCATTGAAAAATACTTGGTAATTTTTCCAATCACTTGGAGTTAGAATGTCACATAGAGACAAATACTACAACCAACACACATTAAAAAGTGTAAATAGTTCTCAAAATAGAAAGACTTCCAAAGAAAGCTAGGCAAAACAACCGCAGAAATGCCACTAAGATATCTAGGGTATTGAGCCGCGCAGACATAGATTTAGAATGAAATTATCATTATCCGGTACATGATTCGAATTGGTCTTGTACCAATAACAACATAAATGCCTCACCTCCCTTACCAAAGAGCGGCCAGCGTTATGCGAGTTGAATCAGAGATATTAAGAAAACTTGATTGTCAAAGAAAGGCCTCAATCTTTTTTTTTAATACAGCTACACCGAAATGCGTTGG
>BMAT01002039.1:6042-24720 GCA_019649035.1 Elysia marginata | reverse complement strand
TGTGTAATTTTGTCTAGTTCTTTGTTTAAGTTGGTTTGGTAGTGTCCACTTCCAGCGAAAATTCGAGGTTAGCAAAGAAAATCTGTAAACACTCTGCAAATAATACCCATTTCCCCAAACTTATTGCTCTTTTTTCAGAAAACGGTACAGCCGGTAAAGAAACAGTTAGGTTTGTGACCTTCTGAAACTTAGATTGATGGCGTAGTGACTTCAAGGGCTTTTTTGCTGGTTTCCAGGGTCCAAGACAGTCTATGCAAAATTTGGTAAGTGTATTTCGAAAGATTCCAATTATTGATTCCTAGTGATTGCGAGATAAAGTAGCACCGGAAAGGGAGGCTACTGCAATAAGCCATCGAAAGTGAAAGTTCACACTACACAGTACACAGTACACAATCATGTTGTCAACTTGACAATCACACTTTTATATCACAGACGGACAGGGAGATTGTTCATAGATCTTGGGCCAAGAGATCTCTGCAACATCCAAGTTCTTAAATTATTAATTATTGTATGTCTCTTGTAAGTTCGATAGGGTTGGCGGTAGCCTTTTAGGAAGCTATTAATAGATATAGAAGTATTATAAAGGTATGAAATAAGCAGTGGAGAGAAGTAGGCTTTTTAGTGGAAATGCCCGAAATGTCTGCCTTTAGTTTAGTATGATTCGAACCTTCGACTTATAGATGCTTCGGCACCCACCGCATTGCCACTTAGAGAAACATAGCTTAAACAATGTCGCAAAGGTCCTTGCCTAGCTTCTCTTTAGCGACTCGCTTAAAATTGAACGGGAAGATCCAAATGATCTTTGTCATGAAACTCCTTTTTACGTTGTCACTCTAGAATCTATAGCAATTAAACTAAAAGCTAATAAATCAATTGCTGCACTTGACTTCAAGTACAAAATTTATAAATCAATCTGTACAAGAGAAAGAGTTTTAAAGCTCTGTCCTATACCCCGGTACTCTTGACTATCTCAGTATTGTGGATCAAAAGAGTGCCAAGATCAAGAGATAGAAGAAGAAACAAGGCAGAAAATCGGGATAAACTATAGAGAAACTGATAATGAAAAGAAGATTAGGTCCAGACAAAATCAATCTATATATATAGCATTTATTCTATTTCTAGTATCTAGATGTAGCTCAGTAGCTGTTGTGCCAAGATCTTGGCCTAGAATAGATCCAATCCATTTCTAGCATTTCTGCTCAATTTACAATTACATGGCATCTGATGAAAAATAAAATAATCTTTTGACTCGAGTGAAGGTTAAGGTTACCTAGACTAGATTTTTAGAAATAAGAACATGATGCTAAATTGTTATTTTAGCAAACACATGGTGTAATTTCTAAAGCTTTTCTAATCTTTCATCACAGAAACACTAGTACTAGCCTACCACATCTAGCTGTTGTACCAAGAGTAATATATCACTCTAAATCATAGCAATTTTCATGGCATCTCTAGAATTAAGGTTATGGTTACCCAGAAGACGGTGCTAATTCCTATTAATCTAATTGTTCGTTGCCACTTACCGTTGAGTTGGTCTTTCCTCCATTCCATGAGGCTCCTTTGTTTTGCGCCCCTGTTTACACACATAGCGTATCTTATGATACTTATGAGAAGAAAGTAATGGGTCATCTTTGCCAAGCTTGGCCGCAGATAAAATTGTATACTGCGTATAAGTTGACTTTTGAAATGATTCCAGAGACTGTGCAAAGTCGTTGTATGTAAAAAATTTGTCCCCGACTTTCATTGTTAATATTACGGTAGATCAAGAAATCTAGATCTAGTTTAGATCTAGTCTACATCTAGCCCTCGGGCAAAGTTGTAAAAGTTATTAAAAAATCTTAATCTAGGAAAAAGAGTAGGTAATTGATTGTGCTATGTGCAACTCTTGCCAACACACACACCAAACACACGCTGCACTAAAAGAAAAAAAAAAGAAAATTAGATGCTGACAGTGCCAATATTTGCCTTGGGCAATACCCACAGTACACTGTCCCAAATTTCGCGGAAAAATGTTATTCGCATCCCCGCAATGCGGATAACGAAATTTTATTATGGGATGGGAATAATCACTTCGTTTAAGGAGCGTAGTGGCGACATTGTTTTTAGCTATGTTTCTGTAAGTGGCAAGGCGGTGGGTGCCGAAGCATCTATAAGTCAAAGGTTTGACCCTAGATTTTAGGCACCAAAGAAGGTCTTTCCAATTGGCTTCATTTAAAGCTTAAGTTGCCCTTCACTTCGTTATTAATTATATTATTATTATAACCCTTTAAAACCCTTTTAGAGTTTTATTTCTTTTATTTTAAAGATTGTTATGTACACTAAGCTGAACCCTTCACAGTTTTCAATCTTTTAAGTTTGTAAAATTGAATTTCACGGCCTAAGGCAAACACAGATCGTCAAATTTTAAAAATGGCGGAAATGTAGTTCTTTTGAAACAATGCCGTGAAATTTATAATTCTCTTTTTAAAAGATATTTTTTATTTAAGTTTTTTTTTTAAAATATTGTTTTCAAGAAGTACGATTTTCAAAACCCATACACATTATAACTGCTCGTATCAGGTAGGGTGAGTTTCATTGTTGTTCAGGGTATTGACAATTTTGTGATTCGGTCTAGACAACTACAATGTTAACACAGCTGATTATAAATATAAGACACTCGACTGGGAAACAGTCCGAGCTCTACAGGTCGGTGGTTTGAGTCTGTCTTGAGCAAGACAATGTATTAACTTGTAATGTCATATCTTACAGTTCCACTAGCGCTGCAGAAAAATGAGGAAATATTTTTTCTTCCTCAGCAAAAAAAAAAAAAAACTAGTTTAGGGTGGCTCCACTGCGCGGAAATTTTCCCATATCAATTGATGGAGACACTTATCTAGAGCTCCTTGCCTAACATTGACTGATGCTTTGGCTGATGCATGGTTTTTAACTGTTGGATTAAAACATAATTATTATGCATCATAGTAACACTGTCACTGGGGTTTCAGAACCTCTCCCATGAGGGGTGGTGGCAAAGCATGGCGCTCGATTCTTTGGCAATTGTTGCACTGTTTGGCTACATGGTTTTTAAGCAACTATAGATCATTTGATTTTTAACATGTAACCATGTACATGCAGTTATAATTATAATTGTAATAATGACTTTTGGCACCCTACTTTGCAATGTAATCTATGTCAAGATCGATGCATATTTCCAAGTGGGGTAGATGTCGAAAAAAAAAAAGCCCAACCTACAGAAATTTTGTAACCCAGATTCTTCAACCATTCTTGTGCTGTGTCTATCAGTGAAAATATTTTAGTTGTACCTTAGCAATTTTGAACTCTAGATGTGAATGCAGCTTTAAAATGTCCATAATCATTGTTGTGTTACTGTTTTTCAGGACAAAGAAATGGTAGTTAAAGCATGGAACCTGCTATTAGCTTGGACACAGTCAGTGCTGCCCTTTGTCAAGTCCAAGTATTTCTGAGACCTTATCTTAGGCTAGCCAACACACATGGTGCAGAGTTTTTGTCAGATGACCACTGGTGTCACTATCTGTCTCCTGCAGTACAAACAAACTTGCTGGATCTTAGTACCGATGACTTGGTGAATCTGTCTTTGTTAACACTGCATGAAAACTGTGATGAAAACAACATGTCATGTTCTGATAGTGATAAAATTCATAATGCAGGAGAGAAACAAAGCAGTAGTGGGCAGACAGATCATCAAGTAAAGGTAACATTATAAAGTTCTCACTACCAGTATGAATGATTGAATGAATGGGATGTCTGAAACTTTAAGAGAAAAAGATTTTTAAGAGTAGGTTTAAATTTTTTTTAATACTACACTTTTTGGTTTTAAATTAGTCCACACAAATTCGGAATATCTTTACACATAATTTGAAACTAACAAAATTTGTTGTTGTAATATATATCAATGTTTCGTAAATATGTCAAATCTATGACACCCAACGCATTTGAACTTTTGAGAGTTTTATTAATTTCTTGCTACCTATGATTAGCATTTTATTTAAAAGTAGTAGTTTCAATTCACTGAAAAAATGTCTTTATCGTTAAATTTAATATTCCATAATATCCTACACTATGATCTTGTTGCGAGCATTGCAGGGGGAAAGATCTCTGTTTTGCACTATGAGTCTGATTATAACTCTACATGTGCATATTTAATGAAATTTTTAGAGTCTGAACACCTATAAATTAAATATGCTAAACTATAGACTTATCGTGCCTTATTTTGATATGTATCCCTTCCACATTTTTTTTAGAACTTAGCAGCCTTCATATCTGAAGCACAGAAGTGCCATCTTGACAAGCTAGACGTGTTAACACCCCTGGCTGTGCTGCTACCTGAGAACCCAAGTTTAGTTGTGTCTGAGGCCATGTCAGAGAAAAAGCTTCATGAAGTCGGAATCATGGTTGACGCTGTATCAGCCTTATGCAAGTCCACAAAGTCAGATTTGGTAATACAAGTCCTTTAGATGTTTGAGTCTGCAATATCTTTTATCTTTAAGGCGGAACAGTAAAAAAGTGTTATCCGCAACATGTCTTCATGCTCTTTTTTTCTTTATAAAATTGTTTACAGATTTTTCCTCTTTGACTATTATAATACAATATTTTTTAAGTGTGCTTTGACTAGAGGAGCTCATTATGCATTTTACGCGTCAAACACACTGAAGGTGTTTAGATATTAATGTCTTGTATACAGCACAAGCCGTTGTACTATCAATTTACCATGCATGCAGGTAGGTAAGTAAACTAAACTCAGTTTAAAAAGCATAAAGCAGCTAGCTTTACAAACACCTTGCTCATTTACCAACTCCATTCTGACAGAATAACTGTGCTTTGACCTGAATACCTAACACACATAGATTATTCAAAATGTGAGAGAGAAGACCAGCTGCCGCCACGAGGCTTCTTTTGTTCTTTCTGTATAATAGAGAGTATATCTTATTCATAAAATCCTTAGTTTCTAAGTGATCTGTCACCATTCTGTTGTTACAAAAATGTTGATTTTGTTTTGCAGGTTGTGGATATTGGAAGTGGGAAAGGTTACTTTGCCAGTGAAATGTCCCTGAAGCATAAAATACCCGTTGTTGGATTTGATTCAAGAGACACCAACACACACGGAGCCTCTCAAAGGGATAGAAAACTTGCAAAAAAGTGGGCTGGTCTGGAAAAAAGAAAGAGGTTGAAACTAGAGGTCTGCATACATACCGTTTTTATGCCTTTTCTCTAGCCCTACATCTGCACAAGAGGGGAAAACTATGGTTGATCACACAAATTCCTTTTCCTATTATAAGAAATTTCATTTTAAAAGATCTGAGAGCACAAAAAAAGGAAGGGGATGTGCAACTAAAAGCATGCTGTTTTTTTTTTCTATCTGTGAAAGCACCATGAGATTCAAGTCTACATTTTGATGGTTATCAAACAATTCTTAAATCATTGTGATTCCATTACTAGAAGTTCATTAACCTGAAGCCTTCAATGATTTACTTGGTCTCATAAATAAAGGCCTGTTGCTATGACTTAAAGAATGTTAGTTAGTTGTATTTCTAGGGAATTTGATAAAAGGTAATACAACAACAGCACCTCTTCTCAGGAATTTAACTTTCCCAAATGCTCTAGCCTTTATTGTAACCTAGAACTAAATTGAAAATTCATATTTTGATAAGTTTCTCACTTTTATAAACAAATGTTAACATCTATGACTAAAACAGCAGGGCAGAATAAAAACTGTATCTGAAAGATAGTATCCAAAAGGTCCAGTCATAAATCCCATTTTATTTTCATAATAGTATTATGTTTAACATACCATCTAAACAAGACAACAGCCCTTGAATCGGCATGGCTGTGCTAGCACTATATAAATGTCACTGGGTTTGACACTCAAAAAGTTATTGGTAAAAATATTGCTGAAATCTCATTCCTAATATTTCACAGGTCAGCACAAGTTCAAATCTTCAGCCAGATGAGAGGCAAAAAAAGATAGAAAATCAAAATCAAAGCATTCACCTTCCAAACCTTAATCATGACGTTGGCCAGGAGTCCTCAATACCAACCAAACCCTCCAGCTCAGAGGCACCCAAAAATAAAATTTGCGACATTGACGGCTCTGGCACTAGCATTTCATCTATTAATCCGTCTTGTTTAAGAGAAACAAGCGAGTCTCAGGAATCAGCGCACTGTGATAAAAACAGTCAGCTCCTATCACAAATCAACACGTTAAACTGTGATTTATACAAGCCTGTGACATTGTATGTGCATCCTGAGATGGAGTTGTTCAAAGTTATACGAGAAGAAGTGCCTGAGTACAGAAATGTTGTCTCTGCCAGACTTTTTCTGTCAGGTAAGTATATGTCTCGCAACCAGTCTCAATGAGCCGGAGGTTGGAAGTTTTAATATGGGGAAACATCTCATAAAAGAAGATTTGTCTCACATTCTGTCCAAATGAGTCGTATGCGTAAGTCGAAAGGCTTATTTTTGAGATATGTCTTGCAACCAGTCAAAATGAGTCTGAAGTCAATATTGGAAGGCAGTCAAATATTGGTATCATAGTAAAGCTTATTTTCTCTATCTTCAAGTACAACAAACAGAAAAGCTCAACCGCTCTTCTGTATAAAACTATAAGTGTTTCAACTTATCAGGGGTAGGACTGGTGAAATTTCAGAAAAGGGAGAAAATAGCATTTAAAGTTTAGACGACTATAAAGGTATTGAGGCCCTGGCAACCATAACAATTGAAAATAAACACATAAAACATGAAATTTCAACATGAATTAGGTGTGAAAACTGTTTAGAAATGGTTTTAGGGTCAATACCTAAAATAACTTTTTAAAAAAATTTCTGAACACCCAATAAACTTTAAAAGCCTATATCTCCAAACTAAGCCATTCGACATACGACTCATTTGGACAGAATGCGAGACATATAGGCTTTCAAAGTTTAAAAGGGGGTGCTCAGAAGTCAATTTTTTTTTTGTACTTCAGATATCAATAGTAAAACCATTTATAAACAGTTTTCACGCCTGATTCATGTTGAATTTCATGTTTTATGTTTGATTTTAATGGGCATGGTTGCCTATAATTCCTCTACACATGTATAGTTGTCTAAACTTTAAGTGCAATTTTCTCCCCTTTCTGAAATTTTAAAACTATAAACCTGCCGACTTCAAACAGTTAGAACTTAATTCAGAAGTATGATAGATCTTTTCTGTTTGTTGTATCTGTTTGTTGTATTTGAAAGTTAAGAAAATAAGCTTTTCCGTGTTACCAATATCTGATCACCTTCCAATTTCAACTAAGACTCATTAGGACTGATGATTGCAAGATTTGTTCATTTTTCACTTTTTTTTTATCTGAAGAAGTTCTACATCTTTCCACAACACTGCAGTAATGTTATGCATAGATATTAATGTGTGGATCCTAGAGAAATGCAATCATCAATATATCAATGCCTCGTAATGTAAAAATTGTGAGATCTGATGTTTGAAAGACTTACTTATTGGCAGACTGTATTAAAACTGAACATATGAAAAGACTGCTTTCAGGGCCTTGAGCATCTTCTGTGACTGACATTGGATTTCATGCTTGAAGACATAAACATGGGTATTTCTGTATTTAGAGCCATTCTGGTGCTGATTTCTTCTTTTTTCTTTAAAATTTAACAATAGATAGATGACAAATTGACAAAAACTTGCATGGGTGATTAACAGCCATAATGTTATAACTTTATATCACTATCGCACTTTCAAAAATGTGATGTCCATTTTTCACAGTTTTGAAATAACCCTTTTGGATCTAAATGGCATCTCATTTATTGAGATAAGCTACTTCTCCTTTAAGAAAAAAAAATGGATCAGTCCATGAGTTTGAGATACACGATGATCTTCCAAACAGATTTATATTGGCCTGTTAAAATGCTAACTAGCGCACTGACAATATAACTAAGGACTAAGGAGCAAGCGATTGAACTTCTTTTCCAAAATGGTGTGCCGGTAGAAATGATTGAATGAGCAAAAGAGCTGATAAAATGATAACATAACAAGGTTGAACAAAATGATGACACCAAATTCTTTTTCTTTTGTCCTTTTAAATCTGACTACTAGGCCTCCATACTTGTGGCAGTCTAGCAGTGACAAGCTTGAACCTGTTTCTACAGGACTCCAACACTGTAGGTCTGTGTTGTGTCGGGTGCTGCTATCAGCTGATGGAAGAACGTAGGCCAGGTGAGACACTGGGGAGCGATGTACAGTGATAACATCCTAATTTGAATCTTAGGGAAATGGACAAAATCTTTTTAAACTTAAGAGGATTCGAATTGTACACAAAGGATCAGCTATTCGTTTTACAATTTTCTGATCTATTATTAGCATTTTCTTCTTTTACCCGATCTGTGCATACAAGCACAAACACAATAATTCTATGAGCCAAAAACAATACATGTGGGATCTGGGATAACAACTTATAAATAAAAAACTCATAAACATTCTTTGAAGAAAAGAAAATATTAGAGAACCCTCTTGAGGCCATAGCATGAAAAGAATTGAATTTCATTACCTTTGAATTTTCAAAGTCAAACTTGCAAAGCTAAAGTGAAAAAAATGAACTTGAAACTTAGGAAAGTTCTAGTCATTAAAATTCTGGATTTTTATAGCGTAGATCAACATGGCTTATTAGTTAAACGCGTCGTATGTGTGACCTGACAGTTGTGGGTTCAATTCCCAACAATGACTCTTGTTTTAGTTGGCTTAGGAAAGCAATTTATCCACACTTTTCTCAGTCCACCTACATGTAAAATGGGGTACCTTGCTGTAGGGATTGCTTGAAATTTGTAAAATGTTAGTATTTGAGCGCCTAACAGGCAGTGCCATTGTAAGAATCGGAATTATGAGTTGAATTTATTCTGGTGTGCATAGGGAAATATGTAAAGTCTTGAGACTACCTTTGATGGTGAAAGACTAAAACCATATCTTTTATATTATCAGGCTTTAAATTTTCATTAGAAGTTTCCTCTGTATTTGAGATCAAACAACCACAGTTGTGTGCTGATGTGCTAGCACCAAACACATTTAGGACAAAACGAGAAGATTGTTGAATTTGCACTGTGTTTGAGCAAAGCAGACTATTTTTATCTCTACTTTTCTGCTTTATCTTTCTTTTTTTTTCTTAATGTTGTGTCATAAGGTGGCAGTAAAGCAGAACCAAGATATGATTATATACCACATATTCAAATAAAAAATCTTTACAGTTTGGAAAAAAAAATACCTGTTGCCTCTGTAACAAAGTTTTTTTGATGGTCAGACAAGTTACATAAACGGTTCTAAGCCTTCAATAAATGAATAAAGCTGTGCTGCAAAATAAAATGAGTTACCTCATAGTTAGTTTTTCTTTATGTAATGATTTTGAAAACTTGCAGATGTTGTAGCTATGTCATTTTTTTTTAGAAAAGACAGTGAGTTGCATTACAAGTCAAATGTTTTTTTTAGTCTGCTTGTCTACCTGTCTCTATTTCTTCTTTCTTTGTTATCCTGTCTTTTATCATATCTCTTTAAAATTTTGTCCTGTATTACTGGGGCCCCTGGCACATTTTGATAAATAATTCTGTCCTCATTTTCTAACCAGATAGCTGTGAAAGTGACCTACATCAAGAGCAACATTTTCCCATCAGTGCCTGTGGAAGAAACCTTGATCTTCAGCTTGGGCGCAATGCTCGCAACTTGGCTTCCCAGTCTGTGCACAGAATCCGTGCTTCAGGACAGGTTGTGATAAAACTTGTTATTTCTTTTACATACAGTGGAAACCTCATAATTTAAGTTCCTTTGGAAAGATTATAAACTTCGAATTCAGAAGATTTGATTTATACTCAGAGGACAAGGTTTATTTACTTAGCAACTTCCCAGTAAAGTAAATGCAAAAAAAAAAAATTATTCTATGGGCCAAGCAAACCTCTGTGCAGATTTTACTTTTAGGATGGCAACTTTGCGCATTGGATGTTTATCATAAAAACTTGAGTGTTTTGGAGAGATAAAGCTGCTAAGGGATTAGCAAGAAAAGTCTCTGCAGGCCTCAGTATAAGCTTTGAATTAAGACAAATAAACCTTATGAACTTTGAGTTATGAGTTCCAATCTAGCAAAACCAAAGAGGAAAAAGAAACCTCACATGTAGAAAACTTCATGTTATGAGAAATTATGGTTGCCAGACTTCGATTTTTTAATTTTTTTTTATAAATATTTACTCTAATTTTTTTTGACTTGATGAGGATATTTAGGTGAAACAGGAACAAGTTAGAATTTATTTGTGATTTTGGGTTTTAGAAAGAACTTTTCTCTTTATTGTTATTTCAAAATAAAATGTGGGACCCAAAGGGAGGAAAACAAGATTTTGAAAACTCATTTTATTTCCCCGTGGTCATAAAATCTGTGTTACTCTTATTTTTTTTTTCGATACAATTAGATTTAGAGTAATAAAACTATATGTCTCGCATTCTGTCCAAATGAGTGGTAAGTCCAAAGGCTTAGTTTGGAGATATAGGCTTTTAAAGTTTAATGGGTGTTCCAAAATTTTTTTTTTAGATATTGAAGCTAAAACCATTTCTAAACTGTTTCTACACCTAAGCAATGTTCAAATTTCAATTTTAGGTGTTTCATTTTAATTGGTGTGGTTGTTAATGCCTCAATACCTATATAGTCGTCCAAACTTTAAAAGCTGTTTTCTCCCCTTTCTTAAATTTCATAAGTGCTTACCCTGCAGACTTCAAATGGCTATAATTTTATACAGAAGCATAATAGAGCTTTTCCGTTTGTTGCATTTGAAAGTAGAGAAAAAAAGTTTTTCTGTGATACCAATATCTGTCTACCCTCCAATTTCAACTTAAGACTCATTTGGACTGGTTACAAGACATATATGTTTCTTTTGGGTAAGCTTAGTCTCTGAATGGATAAATCGTGCCTTCTTTGCGTATTACAAAAGCTCTTTGAACTATCTTTGGGTTTGCATTGTTATATTCTCAGGCATATTAACTGAAGATAAATTATTTCATGTCAGTGTCTTTTTCGCTTTGGGTTGCTGTGTAAAAACAGTGGGGGGTGTTTTCCAATAAATTGTTGCCATTGGCTTTCAATTTCTGTCGTTAGAAAATGTATTAGTCCTACCCCTATCTGTTTTATGTGAAACTAAAGAACCATACAAAAATTGCTAAGTTAGTACAACTAAAAGCATGTTTGTAGATTTGTGACAAAAACTGAACTTAAAGATTGTGGACAACTTTTTTTTAATGTCAAAATTTTAAATGTTTTCAAAAATTACAAACCTCCTCAGTTACAAGGTGGTGACTTCTTTTGGCGTGCACTTTTGAATGTCCTGCTTACCAAGCTAGGTATTCCAATACCAGAGAGGATCAATGGTATGAGAGGCCTCAACAAAAGATGCAAAACTTTTCAAGATTATGCTGCTGCCGCTTTTGAAAAACTGGGACTGGCTGATAAATTGGTAAGAGATAAATACAGTTTTGTTCAGTTACTCTGACTTCCATGGGCACAAAGTTTATTATCAAATATTGGTATTTGGAATCATCAGTATATTTTATAGAAGAGATAAAGACGGTTATTTTAAATAGTTAAAATCTGTTTCAAAAGTATTTGAATCATACAGTGTTGAGTTACCTGGACTTGACTGTACATGTAAGTGTAATAGTATGATAGCACCATTTTGAGCTGGATCACACAAAAAAAATATGATTTCATTTCCGAAAACTCAGCCAAAGTGGCCCAGTCCCATTCTGAGCTACAGGCAGTTTCTCAGTTTTAAACTCTTAACACTTAAGTGACCAGAGACGTATATATGGGTCACAATTTCCAATGCGGAAGTGACGGGAGACGTATATATTCGTTACAGTGTCCTATGCGGAAGGGTCCGGAGATGTATATATATATATATACGTTATGATAGCCCATTTTTCCAATCCAAGTTTGATTAAAATCAAGTCCAAGTAAAAGAACTTCTATTGTTTTGAACTTAGAAGTTTCGTTGTCAAAATGCAAGATGGTTGTGGGTTAAAATTCGTTAGAAATTGCAAAAAAATTGCAATTTAGACCTAGATCTAGATCTCGAACCAGAGCAAATGTAGGTGGTCTTAGTGTTATAATTCTCCCAAGTTCTGGAGTATTTATCTATTTTGGATTACTTAATGGAGTGTTTTCAAGTGGATTTTAGCACTTGATAAGTTTAGTTTCACATTGAATTTCGATTTTTGTTTTGTTGTGGTCCTTTTATTTATTGACTTTGGGGTTGGGTTGGTCTCAGATGTACATGATTTTTGATGTTTACACAAAACAGCTGAAATCAGTCCAAAACACACAAAAAGTCACAAAATTTACGAACATATGTCATTTCAAGGAAGCATAATTCATCCTAGAACATTTCTAATGCGATTGAATAGTATTTGAAACTTTTGAGAACGATAAAACCAGTGTTTACTAACATCTGCTGGTTAAGGAAAATTTTAGCTACAACTCTGGACCTAGGGAGAATTGAGCTGTAGCTCTGGTCACTTAAGTGTTAAGAAAGCAATCAATTCTCCTTGCTTGAAAATTTCATAGAGAATTAACTATTAAAGATAAATGCATTCTGTTATTTGCATATATTGCTGAATTTCTATGCTTTCTGGTGAGATATAATATTTAAAATGGAAATTTCCGAGTTAAGTTTTCATTATTGGGGTCATGAATATTAACGGATTAAGTTTGATCATAACAAGTATTATAAATATGTAAAGAAGGAGAGCATCTCATTTTACGAAGTACCCACTGAAAAGAAAAGAGAGCATCTTCGAGTCCAATTTTCTCCCAGGTTATGAAAATTAGACCATTGGAATTCCTTGTCTTTCAAGTACAACATTTCAGGACCTAATAAAGATATTACAATAATTTTTTCACCGTCTTAGAGAGCCTTAAATTTAAAAGCCTCTCCTATGATGTATACAACTCCACATCACAAAATTCCGCTACACATTATGTCTTTACAATGAAATAATTCTGCAACTAGACTCATTTTGTTCAAACTCCTCACAATTTATACTTTTTTTTCGATTTGGAAACAACTGTCACAGGCTGACGTGCACACTTTAGCAGCAAATCTAGAAGCTGAGCACCAAGAGGTGCGGACCAGGATGTCAGCTTTCTTTCAGCTAAAGCTAGTGTTGGCCCCGGTTATTGAAGCTCTCATACTGCTGGACAGGCTTGCGTTTCTCTTGGAGCAGGTACAGGAAAACATAGTCCAAAGTTATCTAAGTAGAATCTTCTTTTTACTTAAAAAACCTGAATGGGGCAGGGATGCATATTTTATTTTTGTCATGAATTCTGTTTTTTTTTTCAATGTGGATTCACATATATTGCTCCAAAGGAAGAATCTTTTTTAGATGGAAATTTTTAAAGTTAAATAAGATCCTCAAGTCTTAGTTAATTCTTGTCGGGCTTTGAAATTCCTCAAGAAGAGACTAAAAATAGTTTAGTCGCTGCAACATAGAAGATCGCTCTATGACTTGGAAGAGCTTGGCTGTCAGATGAGTGCTGGGTATGAAAAAGAATGTTTGTTAATGTACCTGAGCAATAGCTTTTAACAGCACACTTGTAGTGGTACTGATAATAAACATAGTTCAGAAAAGGACATAATACTTTCTGCTTTTTTGTGTTTGTAGCTTCTTTTGTCCTAGATGATTGGAAACAAATTAAAATTAACAATGAAATGGTTGCAAGGGAAACATTTTTAACGTAATCAAGGAATGACATGTGATATTGAATATGTCATTATTGATATGGCACTGCAATCAAATGTGCAGACATTGGCAAAAATCTAGGTTTGCATCTGGATCACCACCTAGCAATAGCTTTATTATAGTTAGAATTTTACATTTTGTATTTTAAACTGGTAATTAATTTTTTTAAATCGTTTTTTTCATGAATTTTTGGCAACTTTCTTTTTAAAGAATAAAGGGTTAATAATACATGTACATCTTGTTAAGAGCATCCCTTCTGGGCCCGACTGAAAGGTTTATTTTATCCAAAGTTTATATTTAGCACTAACTTCATAAAGTTAAAAAAAGGAAAGGGACCAAATCACTAGTTTATCTGAAAGCAAAGTCCATCTTAAACAGGCTTTATCTTATGCAGACTCCACTGCACTGTGCTTTTATGGAATTAAGTTTAAAGAAAATTGTTTTGTAACTAGTCATTTCTTGATACTCTGTCAATTTTACTTTCTTTTCTTTTAAATTTTTATTCTAAACAGGATGCAGTAAGCACTGGATATCTGGTTCAGCTCTTTGATCCAGTCTTGTCTCCAAGATGCTACGCTTTGATAGCCTGGAAACAGATGGACAAGAAAGAAAAATCATAACGTGTGTTGGCCACAAAGAAAATGATCCTGATGTAGAAAAACTTGTAAAGTTTTATTGGGCAACATATATTGGATTTTGAATTAAAAATAAAAATAAAAACCAAAAGTAAAGAAAAACCAAACAAGTTATGGCTTTGTCAAAAATGGTTTTATTCCTTAAAAAATCCTAGCAAAAGACTCAACGTTTTATATGAACTTTTAAAAAACAGATAACAATGGGTTTCCTACTCACCATTCTGAATACAATGCCTACTGGTCAAATTATATTTAAATTTACTACAAATTTTATCCTCAAACTGTTGTAAACGGTTCATAAGAATCAAAATATTTGCTGAGAAAGCTTTTGTGATGGAAATTCGTCCTTGTTTAAAGAATTCTTACTCTTTAAATAATTACGAGAATATGGAGCATACAATTTCCAGTCACCAAGGAAAACTCAATAAACTTTGCTGAGAATGCGATCTTTCATGTATTTTCCTCTGACACTTCTGACATAAAATGACAAATTGCCGTCAAAAGCTGTTAATAAGGAAAGTGAGTTAGACTAACTAATTTGAAGGACAGATTTCAAATGCAGAGGCGGACCCGTCTGCATCTTGCTCAACAACATTCTGAATAAAAACAACATCACACCACAAACTTGCCCTGACTGCAGTTTTATTGGCAGCCCGAGCCAAAGATACTTTAGTACAGATGTGCACCGTCAACTTACAAGACACCTTGTAAACAAGACATGAAATTGCACAGACAATGAGGATATTAAAGGTATGGCATTGAAACACAAATTCAACCTGGACAAAATCAAAAACACCCTTTCTTAAGTTCCCAAATTAATTTGACACAAAGGTCATATTCCTAATGACAATTTGATTGAGATACAGCAAGCGATATCAGACTACATGACAAAATATCTTGAATAATTCCCTCAAAAACTTACTCAAACCCTACATTTTTTAGCATCACTGCATCTCATTCACACAGAAACACAAATTTGGTATGAGTTAACTTGACAAACAGGGAGGGGAGCTCTTACATTCAACAATAGGAAAAACCTAGATAAAGCAAAGAATACAAGCAAATGAGAGAGGTGAGGCAAGTAAGTTAAGAAAACTGGTGTCATCACACCTCTTAGTCTTTCTGACTTTACAACAAGTCCGATCTTTGGTTTTACAAAAGAGAAATAGGAGATCATCAGATAAATAGATCAATTTATCAGACAATCACTGGGGAGGGGGGAGGGGGGGTTGCTGGGAACTTCAAAGACAAAAGTTCAAAGTAATTTAGCAAAAATTTAATGTATAAGACAGACACTATTTAAATTGAGTCAGAGAGAGAGTGAAAAAGGAAGGAGAAAAAGAAAGAAGTTTCAAAGAAAGAGAGAAAATAAAGCAAGAAGTTAAGCGATAACACAAAGATAAAGAAAACGGTAATTGTTACTGTGTTCTTTTTTTTTTTACTTTAAAAATAAATATTCAATTTTTACATTAATTGTTGACACTGAAATCTGTTTATATGAACACTCTCCAATCCCTTGTCTTCTTTCAAGGCATAAAGTGAATACATGTACCATTTTCGTGGAAAAAAAAAGAGAGAGAGGGTGTGATATGCAGTAAGCAAACATTAAATGCCTCACTATTTGGTTTTGATAAACTTTTGCCCAATGTGTAAGTTTATGAATTTCACTGCGAATGTCCCAATAATGATAACGTTGGAGCTATCACCTCTAATACTCTACCTTCAATATATTGTACACACCTGTAATGGAAACTAAGCTATACCGTAAGTTTAAGTTCAATTCATCCTCAAATAAAGCTGTGGATCATCTTGAAACCTATATCATAATTATTGTTTATTTTTCATATTTTTTATGCAAATAAGTTCATAACGTGCGTCAAAAGTTATTTCAGCTTTTGTAAAATGTTTTCATCTTAGGTCATCGTGACTTATCAGGACCACATTCTTTTTATAAAGACCTGACCTGACCTATCGCCTTCCGCGTCCTAGTCCTCCGACCTGGACGCCTCGGCTGCTTCTCGGATTTTCGTGGTGAGCCCTTTCCACTGTTGCCTGTCTTGTGCAATTGATCTCAGGTGGTCGAGATCTTCGTTGGTCTTTAGTCTAAGTTCGCCTGTTGGTAAGCGAGAGAGATCCTTGTTGAGGGCGTTTGGTAGTGTTGTTATTGGCCTTCCTAGAAACTTCCCGCCTTTGCGAACAAAGTATGCCTCCATAGATTTATTGGCTGGAATTTCTATATCTCTTCTCAAAATATGTCCGAAAAGGCGCCACCGGATTTTGAGGATGTGCAATGAAAGATGTTTTCGTTGCATTTTTTGTATAGTGATTCGTTTTTTATCTTAACTGGATATTTTATATTGAGGATTTGTTTCAGTTGTGTTCGATGGAAGGCGTCTTAATTTATCCTCTTCAGTTTGTGTTAGTGCCCATGTGCCACAGTTGTATGTGAGTATCGATTTAACAAGTGCCCGGTATAGTTTAATTTTAGTGTCTCTCTTTATTTTGTCACCTCCTATCCAGATGTTTCTAAGCTTTAGCAGTGCAGCGGTGGACAGTTGCTTTCTTCTCTCAACATCTTCTTTGTCTCCAATGAGTGATCCTACTTTCTTAGTTTCTCTCCAGTCTTTAGCATTCCTTGACAGTGTCGTGAAATCTGTTTTGTCCACATTGACAGAGAGTCTGTGCCTTTCGAGAGCTTTTTGTACCTCTTCTACTTTGACGAATTCCAGTGAGAGAAAGTCTACATCGTCGGCGTATGCAACCTCTCTTGGCAGAAGCCTTTCTATGTCTGTAGGTGGAGAGATGTTGGTTCGTATATCTCTTAGTGCATGCTCTAAGTAGATTATGAACAAGACTGGACTGAGGCTATCTCTTTGTGGTGTGCCTACATTACTTATAAAAGGTTTTTCTTCCAAAGCCTTATTCACTTTAGTGTTTACCACTGTGTTGCTCAGGAGGAAGCGAATTATATAAAGAACATTATTAAAAAAAAGTATCCAGGGCTACGTGTATTTGGAAATAACATGTTGTTCATACTAGTTGCTTCTTAACCCTAAACTTTTTTTCTGAGCTAAACGGTGCATGGTTTTGATTCAGAAAAGCAAGAAACATTTGATTACGATAAATGCGGTGATGACCGGGGTCATGAAGTCACAGCGCCTGATAGGCTTGCAAATTAAGTGAGCCCTGGTACAGTGCCATGAGTGAGCCATAAAAGGTTTTTGATATGATGAATCTAGTTTACAAAACATTTTATTAAGGAATCTAGTTTTGACTGTTGCATCTTGCATTCGAGTCATGCCATTATTTTTGATAAGCATTATTTAATAACAAGAAAAACCTTCCTGTGTCTTGCTTCCTAGGACTAGGAGAATATGTCGCATTTGGCATATTTCACATTAAGAGGCATTTCTAAGCTTTAAAACGTAGAAAAGTTAATGAAATTATTAGATTCTTTTGGAAAGATATTGAAACTTTAGTTGATTTAAAATATAGAGAAAAAGAAAGAAAAAACTTTAAAAAGTAGACCTTTAATTTAATGCACATTTTTTCACATAAAGATTTCCGACTTCTGACACATTCACCCTGGTCGAAAGACATACATGTACTTGATCCGCCATGTAAAATTTTATCTATGTATACATCACCAGCAAAGAGAGCAGCAGATATAAATATGAGAGGTAAACAAGTTTTAAAAGAGTCATATATAACTGTAATTGTCTCGCATTCTGTCCAAATGAGTCTTAAGTCAAAAGGCTTTGTGTCGAGATAAAGGCTTTTAAATTTTAGTAAGTGTTCAGAAGTCAAAATTCAGTTATTTTAGATATTGACGCTAAAACCATTTCTAAACAGTTTTCACACCTACATGTAATTGATTATTCAAATTTAATTTTGATTGGTATGGTTGCTAAGGCCTCAATACTTTTATAGTTGTCTAAACTTTAAATTTCACAAGTCTAAAGCCTGCCGACTTCCAACAACTATAACTTCATACATAAGCATGATAGAGCTCTTCTATTGGTCTTTTTAAAAAGTTAAAAAAAAATAAACTTTCCTGTGATACCAATATCTGACTACCTTTCAATTTCGACTGGTTGCAAGGCAATTATTCACAAACAATACACATAGTATTACTAGTATAAGTAAGGAAACGACTGAATGATAGAATGAGTATAGTAGTTAACTTAAAACAAAAGTTATTGTGACTGAAAATCCTCTCAGATTGGTATCAGTTAGGGACCGTTCACAATTGATGTAAACCAAAAGGGGGGAGGGG
>BMAT01002036.1:141354-157920 GCA_019649035.1 Elysia marginata | reverse complement strand
TTTTTTTAAATAAAAATTATTTATTTTGTTCTCATTTTTTGTATTCTTTTTGTGTAATAATGAGCATATTTATACTTCATGATAAAGTTTAACCATTTTTATTCAGTAAAAAAACAAACTTCAAAATAAAATGGTAAAATATACAGAGAAAAGAGCTTTCAAACAAATGTATTTTTATCAGAAAAAAAAAATCCGATTTTCCCATACTTGGCCTTCTGAGGGTTAGGCCCTAACGTAGTGGGCAAATAATCTGTGCACCTAAAATACACTGTCATCCTCATGTCTACTCTTTTCATTGTTATTAATTTAGACTAATTTGAGTTTTCTACGCTTAGAGTTAGAGGATGGGGACTAAAAGTGAACAGAAGAAATACCTTCCATAAGTATTTATATATATGAGGGAAGACTTTGGGTCTAGATAATAATTGTGCTATATAATTTTCTACTTTTAAAAAATAATGCAAAACCAAAAGATTGCCTAAAATGTTAAATAACTTTATGGTTAGAAACTTTATTGTAGCCTTAGTGATTTTGTACCATACATTATAAAAGTAAGACTGCAAAGCCGTGGTTTGCTTTACAAAATTATCAATGATTTATTTTGGCTGTAGGTATAAAACATCGTACATTTTTAATTTTATCTTTTTAAAGTTGACTTTTTTTAATTTCCAGGGAATTTGCTTTAGCTACACTTTCAGCACTGACAGTGGAGAGGAAACATAATTTAGACAAAGGAGGCATTCCATCTCATTTTTATGCACTGGATGCATATTCATGTACAGGTGATGAAAATCTTTATCACATTAAAGTTTAGTTTAATCAGCTCAAGTTGAATCACTTTGAAACAGCTTAATTATATTGTCATCTGAAGGTATGAAAATTTGAGCCTGCTAATTTTTTAAATAGTTAGATTGTGTAACCCTTGGTTCTATGCTATGGATGAATCAAGACTTTGTGTCTAGACAGTAAACTTACAGTTTTTTTAAAATAAAGTTTAAACTTTGCGTCTCATTTCGCTGAGGGATCTTTCAAGTGGTTTCTTCAGAAAGTCCTTTCTTTGTCCTAAATATTTTACTAGACATATATTTTTAGGTGAACTTCTGTCAAGCTATATATTTAACATACATGTTCAAACGTAGAAGTGTCACAAATTAATTTTTTCGTCTTACCGTTTGTAGAGCTGATATAATTGGCCCTTTGACACTTCTATCTTTAAAAAAAAATATGATTCAATCCTCAGGCCTAGCAGCCATCCAATGGAAGAAGCACCTGCAAGGGGATGTTCATGTAACAGCTGCAGACCATGATGATATTCGGCTTATTCAACAAAATGCCGAAAGGAATTTCTTGAGGAGTCAACCATGGCAGTTGGATCCCATTAGAGTGCCTGGTGATCCCAAGACAGCACAAACTGATAATGAAATCTTTACATGTCAAGCTGATGCAAGACCACTCATGGCAATGGAAGCATTTCAGTTCATGTAAGAGTGGCAAATCTCATTTTAATTTTAACATTCTTTGTCAATTAACACTCATGGGAATGGAGGCATTTTACTTCATCTAAGAGTGACAAATGTCATTTTAATTTTAATATTCTTTTTCAATTCATTGCTAGATGTAGTAATGATGTCCTCACTTTTCCTCCTCCTTGCTTGGTTTTACGAAAGACATATGGTTTATTTTTTCAGTGTTGTAGTGAATCTTTGCAAAAAAAATATCATGAGATATTTTGCTCACTTTAGATCTCTTAAGAAAAACTCAGTGTAGGTTTAAAAGCTTCAACAGCACATGGAGGTCTTCAACAAACCATATACACCACACCAAACTTCAGTGGAGCTTTGTATTTTTTTTATTATTTGCCTTTTATGATTCTTAAAACCTACATGATGACTGAGGGAAAAGAAACAGAGTTGGTCTTTGTCATAAGTAAAAGAACTTTTTCTTCTTAATATAAGTATGTATTATACATTGTTTGTCACTTTGCAATCAGTAATGACCACCAGTACAAAATTAATGCTCTCTTGAGTCTTTTGTTTGTAATTGCTCAGATAGAATTTACTGTTGGTTTTACTCGTATGTTGTGAAAATATTTTTTTTATTTCTGTACGCACATGCTTTAATTTTTCAAAGCCCTCTAACAGAACTTTTTTTTCTTCTCCTGTATTTAACGCAGTTACCTCAGCCCTTATAAGAATAGTAGCACCTGCCTGGAACCAGCGTTTCACAGCCTTGCCTCAGAAGGAGTGCTAAATCTGGTAGTGCCAGACTTGTCCATCTTTGCACGTGCACCCCATGTTGTGCAGCGGGCCTTCTCAGCTCAAGTCATCAAAACAGAGTACCTGAAGGAAATGGCTGCTAGAACTGTGCTTGCTGAAGCTGCTAGGTAGATGTAGCAAAAAATGTGATAATTTTTGCTCTTACATTTAGTGATTATCATTTAGGTGTGTTTTTAAACTTACTTTATTTTTGTTACTGTTATTTTATTTTTTAAATACTGTTGAGATTCTTTTTCAATTATATAAGTGAGTACCTTTCTGATAATTTTGCTTGGTAAGATTTTTCATCTTTAATTTTTTTTTTTTAATGTTGATCTTTTTGTTCAGTAATAGTCGTGGAAAAAAACTTGCACTAATGAGTTGCCTGGTTGATATATTGTTACTCTGTTTTTTACTTAAATGTGAGGAAAATCATTTCTTTGATGTACCTTTCTTATTTGTTATTGTTATTATTACTGTAATATCATTATAGATTGTCAATTTTTTTTAATGTGATGAAGGTTAAATTTGCCGTTATTAGTTAAAAAAAAATGTTTTTAATTGATACAAATGAAACACAATACCTGAGGTGGACAAGTATGATTACAAGACGTTGATTCTCTGAATTAACAGGGCAGCTGCAAAATATAGCAAAGGAATATCAGCTCTGTATGTGGTGTCACAAGATGACTACCTTCTAATCACTGTGCAAGTACATCGCGGCCAGAGAGCTGTGGATGGCTCACTCAACAATGTATCTCATCTTCTGCATTGTCGCTTCTGTGAAGAGCGGGTGTTTCTACCAAACCAACTGGCCCCACATGGTAAAAAAAAAAACAAAAAAAAAAAATTCAAACCACAACCCTTTTCCCTTTATAAAGTAGAAGCTATATCCATATCAGAATAATGTTTGGGGTTGTGACACCACTGTTTTTTTTTTTGGGGGGGGAGGTGTTATAAAACGTTTTTTTGGATCAGCCTATCCAAATATAAAATTGTATCTCTTTCGCTGTAAAACTTTACCTTCTATTATTGTTTCTTTTAGTAGTCCCACCAGTACAGTTTCTGTTATTGCTGAAATGAGGTACAGTTTAGCTAAAATATTTTGTACCGCGTCGGAACAAAATTTTATTTTGAATCATCTAAAATTCAAATTAGCAGTATACATTGCAAAATAGAAATAAAAACAATAATCTAGTTTGAGTGAAGCAAATATCTGAATTATTCAGGTTGGAATTATGTCTTGGGTCCATCATGAATATTTTGGAAGATGGAAATTATTTTTTTTTTTTAGAAAATACAAGTCGATGGTCAATTTTTTCTTCCTTTCCTCTTTATTTTGGTTGAACATAAACTAATACCTTTACACAAAATATTGATAACTTAATGAGGTTTTTGGTGTTTTGAAGCTTAGAAGAATGTCTTGTGCAAGACATTAAATCCTTTAAAGGTGAAAATTTAGACATCCTACTCAATCACCATGGGTTTTTAAATTATAATTCATTTGACATCTGCAGATGATCCTTACAGTTTTCTCACTTGTACATGTAAATCAAAGAACCTTGGAAAGACAGCAGTCATTTTAGGACCTATGTGGTGAGTGAAGATTTCCTCTCCAATTTAATGTTATTGGTTTAAATTTCTTTTCCTTCATTGGCTTGATAATGGCTTATAGTTGAGTCCATGTAATACAAAATTGCAAGCCTGCATAATTCAAATATTTTCTTAATTCTATTTATAGTCAGGTTACCAATTTTTTTCTGTATTCTTAAAAGTCTACTGATTATTTGATTTTTTGATTAATTCAAACTTAAATGATGTTCTCACTGGGTTCAAAATATATAAACTGGACCATATAACTTTTAAGACAACCTTCAGGCAAAAAATTAACCATCTGTGGCATGTTAAGATTTCTTTAATGTGACATGATCAGGAAGAGCTAACAGTGGCCACACACTATAGTCTGAGCTTCAATGTTCATTTTGTGATGGACAATTACATCTCTTGCAGGAATAGGGTGGACTTGGCTTTAGACTTTAAGAAAAAAGTCATGAAGTTTCTAAGTTATCTATTGATATCCACAGTCAATTTGTCTCACATTTCACCAATTGAGTCAGAAGTCGGAAATTCATTTTGGAGAAAAGGCAGTTTAAAGGTCTAATTTCTCCTATTTTCTATACATTTTAAATTAAAAAAAACTTAAATATCTTTCCGAAAAATACTGATAATTTTAAGAAATGTCTTTATGTTTGGAAGCTTAGAAAACCTTCTTGTTCAAAATAGCAACGCCTGTGAAAGTGAAAATTGCAACATCCGACTCATTTACGTTGGATTTTAGACATTCATCCTCATTCAAGCTAATCAATGTCATTTTAAAATTGTTCCTGTCTTCAATCAAGGCAAAAGAAAAGCTTAATGACTAGTAACCTTTGGAAATTGTATTACAAAACTTTGTTCCTCCAATTACAAGCCTACTTTTTTAAATGTGGACATTTGTAAAAAAAAATTTTGCATTTTTAATTATAACATCTTAAAAAAATTACATCCTTTTGTTAAAAGTAACATGGGTTAAAGGGTTATGCTTAGACATTTGATAATATGTGAAGGCTTCAGGGCAAGAATGGGCTTTACCAGATTTTTTTTTTATGCTCTAGATAATACTACTTTTCCATGAGCATCAAAAGCTTGTCTCTGCTTAAAAGTTTCATATTGCTTAGATTTCCAAAGGTTATCCATTTCTGCAGTTGTTTGATGTAAAAAAAAATGTTATTTTATTACAAACGGCTGTGATGCATTTTCATGGTGTAACTCTCAAATGTGTTAATGCTCGTTCGTGCTCTGAAGTCCTTCATTGGAATTGGGTGCAGTAAATTAGAAGCAATAAGCTTGACAACAGCAGAAACATGCAGCTAAAGGCTATAATTTGTCGCCCTAATCATGTAAGGGTGCATCCCCAATTTTTTGTCATTTTTCAGGAGAGGGCCTAATGCGAGAAATATTTTTCTGAAAATCAACAGTAGGGAAATATAATTTTATTGAATAGTTAGGCCATTTTTAACAGTATCTTCAAGTCAATTAGACCAAGTCATGGGGAATCAGGTGGTATTGATAATGCAAAACTGTCGATTTTGCACATATAACATTATGTGATATGGGCGACAAATTCAGTGGACTTTGTGTCCATCAGCCTTGGACTCAGTGAACCTTTCCCTTTAATGAATAAACATCCCATTGTTCATTCTTCTTGAATCTTTATAAATTAAACTGTGTAGTTTTTCAATAACTGCTGCATTGATGTGATTCTTTTTTTTTTACAGGAAAGATTCCATTTTTAATACAGATTTTTTAAGCCGTATTACCAAGGAAGGAAATAAATTGGGACTTTCTGCTAAGTTTTCTGAGATGGCCAGTCTTCTTTTGACCGAGAGCATGTGCTCATCAGGAGCAGCGGGGAAAACCATATCTGATTCACAAGGAAAGCCACAAAAATCTTCTGGAATGAGCTATGGAAATACAGAGTCTGATGGGAAAATACCAACTTGCAACCTGTCAGAGCCTGCTGAGCCTACTAAACAGACAGAGGAAATAAAAAACACTTCTGATCAGCCTGTTGTGGTTCATGCATTGGGCAAGGAAACGTTAAGATGTGCTGAAGATATGGATTCTCATAGGAAAAGGAAAGCAGACCTCAGTAAAGAAGAATCTCCTGCAAAAAGGCAGCGGAAAGATTATGTAGAGGATACTAAGCAGCAAAACGTTCCCTTCTACTACAATGTCAGTAGAAGTAAAAAAGGTGTCGCTCACAAGTAAGTTTTTTTTTTTGCATTACTTTACAGATTTTTTTGTTATAAAAATGAACAGACATATGAGACTCAAATTTTGGGCCCTGTAAAATTTATTTGGCCTAAAAGAAGTTTAAAAAAAAACTCATTTAAGTTGGGGTTGGGGAGGAGGAGGGTGCAGGGTTCCCTTTCCCTGTAAGCCTAGGCTGAGCTTCAATTCAATTTAATTCAAGTTTATTCAGTCAATTCCAAGTCACATGAGTAGATCATTGAAAATCAGCAAAGCTCAGTGAGGCTGACAAATTCTAACATTATGAATATTATGGTAAAGTATACTAGTAAAGAACTAAGAATATCAGTACATGTATTAAAGAAAAGAAATGTTAACTCTTTCGCAGACATCCAACACGCACTCCCCCCTCCTCCCCCTCTCTCTCTTTCCTTCTCTCTATCTTTTTAGTATTTTCTCTCTTCTGTCCTCATGAACAACAATTACATGCACTCCTCTTAACCCATTCAGCTCCTCCTTATGGGCCCTTCATTTAATCAACAGAGTCAGTAAGAACAATCTTTTAATTTTAGTTCCATTAAGGTGTTTTAGGGATTGGGGCAAGAAGCTATTTGCTAATCGTTTATTTCCTTTCAACGCCCTGGCCTTAGTCTTTGCTTGTGGGGTAAAAAATTTGAATATTTCCTTATTGAGTGAGTGTCATCTTTCAAGATCTTTTCTGTTCTGGCTGACATTCTTTCTTCAACTTTCAAGAGATAGCAGATTCACACAAATTAACTTTGTGTGTTTATGACAATTTAGTTCAGCCTTTTGTATGCAATGTCCTTGATCTCAAGACTGCAAGGTTGTGACAAGTGTGTAACAATATAAATCTACGGACACTGTTTTTGGCTTTATCAAGGTCAAAGTGAAAAAAACAAAGAGAATATTTAAAGGCAGTGCTTTCAAAACAGTTTAGGTTAAATGCAAGTAACAATATAAAGACAAAGAAGGGTTTTGAACTAATAGGTGATTTCTTTTTGGTTCAACGAATTTGTAGACTGAGCCACTTTTGATTTAAGCTACGATAGGTCGAAGGTTCCAATCATACTAAAGGCAGACATTTTGGGTGTTTCCACTTAAAGCCTTCTTCTCTCCACTGCTAATTTTATACCTTTAAAATCTTTCAATCCTTTGATTGCGCAGTGGCTGCTTCTACTATTTATTCAAACTTTTCTGTCTGCAGGTTGAACAAGCTGGTGCTGCTTCTTCAGAACAACAACCACCAGGCCAGCAGGACGCACTTTGACCCCTGTGCTATTCGAACCTCAGCAAGTGTTTCCCAGTTTGTACAGATGTTAGATTAAGTTGTAAACCAGAGCAAAAATTTTGTATGCTCACGCATTTGAAAAGCGCATTTGTTGTCTTGTGACCAGCCCAAATGAGTCAGATGTCGGAAAATTTATTTAGAGAAAATGCCTCTTAAAAATAGATTTATTTCTCTTTCATTCTATTTCTCAAGTCAAATCAATTTCTTATCTCTTTCCCCCAAAATTTAATGACTTTTCACTGTTTTTTATCGGGTGAAGCTCTGCTCAGGGAAAGGCATTGCTCCTAATATCAATAACTTGTAAATGTGAAAATTGCAACATCTGACTCATTGGCGCTTGTTGCGAGACCCATGTCATTTTTTTAGCAGTTTTATGGAGTGTGCATATCACTAGAATTTCTAGTTTGAATTACGATATTTTACTAGTAGAAAACACATTTTATGCATTTGTCCTGAGCAAATGACAAGTCTCAGTCAATAGGGTTGTTTCAAAATGTTATGTTGTGTTGACCCTTTTACAATTGAGTGATCCTGTCACGTGGAATGACTTTGTACTTACAAATTGAAAAGAAGTATCTTTTTTAATTTCGATACATTCTAAGCACAAGGGTGTGTCGTTTGAGGCTGGCCAAAGCAGGAAAAAATGAGTCCACACCTTAACAGAATCTTCCATTTTTTGTTTATTTTTGTTTTGTTTTGTGCGACATTGTTCAGACCTTGACAATATAGTCTTACTGGACAAAAACTCTCACAGTTATCCTTACTTACTTTAGAAATTAAAGTAAATGAAAAGGAATTAGAGTAAGCATTATTTACAAATTCCGATAACAATGGTGCTGAAATAAGCGTATGACTAAGCACTTTCATTACTTTCTGAACAGCATTTATAATTTTGAGCCAAACATTCTCATGGGTTGTTTTAAAGTACTATCTATTAAAATTGTGTGATCTACCACACAGTGTTTGTTGTTATTTTATCGTGAACTGGATAAGCCCAGTGTCAAAATATTATGGAAATATGACTTTGAAGTTATGATTAAATTAAAATACACTGAATATCATAATTCAAACTACAAACATATATATATTGGTTCTCACTAAAATGATTAAAAAATTTGATTCAAGACCATGCCATGCTGTGATTGCCTTGGGAAAGCAATTTACCCTAACTTTCCTCAGTCCACTCACCTGTAAAATGGGTACCCAGCTACAGGCAATTCTTGAATTTATGATATGCGCCTGCAACACCCTGCGTATGGGTTAAAAGTGGTCTTCAATTTAATACACTGGTCTGTTGGGGCAATAGTGGCGCTGCTCTGTGGTGACACACACTGAGTAATTAAGGCAAATTTTCCCGAAAGGGATTAAGATATTGTATATATATATATATAAATATATATGTATAAATATATATATATATATAAAACATTCAAGATAGCCTCAAGTATCCAAATACTTAATCTAACTTCTCTAAATTTCACATACGGTTTTATAGTTTGCTTCACATGTTAATTCTTTTGTGTATGTTTTTGTCTGCCCAACTGCCATAACGTATTAATCCAATATTTAAGTAGATACAATAAATTTCAATGGACTTCGTGAATTCGTTGAATATTTTTATTGAGTAAATCTTGGTTAATAGATTGTAAATGACTGTGTCACCATATTTTAAATTGCAAAAATGGGAAAACATAATGCAGTAGGAGAGAGTCAAACATTTGGTCAGAAAAACTCCAAAAGACTAAAAAATTAAACAAGTTATAATTTTATTTTTTTAATGGCATTGAATAAATTCAGAAAGACTGCTTAATCCAATGCAAACTAAGCTTTAAAACAATTTTTTTTTCATATCATTATAATTAAAAATTCTGTACTGGTCTATAAAAAGGACTCAAATTTGAGCAATTTTTCAATAGTAATATTTCTTTAAAATTTTACTTTTCTATTTCAAAAGCATACAACTATTGCAGCTTTTGATATCTTGTTGGAGAACTGTCTTTATATAAATGAAATGTGGGATGAAAGTAACTGAAAACTGAAACTGAAGAATTTAATTGAGGAAACTATGAAATATTAACCTTTTCACAAACAGTTCACAAAGCTTTGTCATAACTGATAAACTTTTACCATTTAAAGAAGACTTAAATTAAATAATATATATATTATTTAATGTTTCCAAGTACTAAGTCCATGTAAATCCTCTGTGTTGTGATATCTTCGACTAACAATGCGACCACCAATCAAGACTATGGCTGCTCCTAGCAAGGCACCAAGGATCAGGGTTCCAATTGCAATGCCAACACGTATATCTTAGAAAGACACATAATTATAGTACAAAAGTTAGTCATCTGACATACACATAACAGGAAAAAGTGCAATTTAAGTAGCAGAAGAACAATACAAGTACAGTCGAACCTGCCTAGCCAACCACCTTTACAAGGTGACCACCTGTATTGGCGACCTTTTTTATATTACCATCTTACATTTTTTCTTATGTTTTTATCTCCTTTATTGCGACCACCTTCCCAACGTCACAGCGGGCAGTTTTTTAAACTCACACTATTCGTTATAATCTCTTTAAAAAAAGCCTTCGCAACCCGACCACTCTTTTCCTGAGAAGAACCACTTTGCCACCATCTGCCATGAACCTCCATTCTTTCTAAAATCATTTATTTAATGAACTAATTGTTGCTTAAATGAAGCAAATGAAAACTAAAATGAGAACAGTTTTTCGCTACATAAAAACAAAAATGAAGAGAACTGCCCTTTACAGGTGTACAAGCATAATGCTCATCGCCACTACCTGTCCGTCTTGGCCACAATCATGATTGACCTTCGATGGTTGCCTTGGCTAGGTTTGAAGTGAACAAATATTTCTTTAATTCTTTCCTTTACTTTCTGGCTTTCTTATAGTTGAACTTTTTTTTAATGTACTTAAGTTTAGGAGTATTAATTTTACACATGTGAACTTCCAGTAACATCAGTCTTAACCTTTTCTTTTTAATGGCTAATTGAGCTACATGTAGATCTACTAGAATGCAATCAAAATGGGTAGTGTCTTATGTCAGGCAACATAACCAATCAATTTGACAGTCTAAAACCTTGGATAAACATTGTAAGTACTGATATACATACATGTACATACTCTACGATACGAGCATGAGGAATATATGTGGAATAAAGGTTATGATTATAAACAAAAGTACATATATTATATACCACTGAAATATAATAATAGAAAGTTGCATGATTGTATATCTCTGTCCTCAGAGGCGTGCACCATGAAAAAAAACCTATATTTTAATGACAGGTTTTATGATTGATATACATTGTAGACTAAATTTTATATTATAAGCCTACACCATAATAAACTAGATATCATCTACGTATCATGTTCTGCTCGAAGCAACATGACCATATTATCTGAGATGGTCAGGTTAAAGCCCCACCTCAGACTAGTTTTGATTTAGAGCCCTTTCAATAAAAAAATTTTTAAAAATATTGTACAACCAAGTATTGTTTGCTGCTTTGAATGTAAATATCACAGGTCATTGAAAAGTTGGAGCTTTAAATTATTTCAACCTCTTTTGAAGAGCATGAAATACACTTTATGAAAATGGTAACAACTCGATACATAAGAGCTCAAAATTCGGACCTGAGCTTGAATTTTCCAGGCCACCTCATTTATTTTTTTAAAAAGTTCGTTACAAATAATTTTTAAGTGCCCTACAGTCGCTTCAGATGAAAATATGCATAAATTTAAATAAATTAAATATGAAAAGTAAAACTGAATTATTTTTTTGTTGTTGTTGAACAGAAAGCAACCTTAAGTTAAACTTAAGTATAAAACAAAAAATATTTTTTAACTTACTTGTCTCCGAGTTACCTTCTGTGTCCTTTTCAGAGCAGAATGTTGCATCTGTACAAAATATATTTTCATTTACATACATTTTTACACTACAAGTACAAGTTTTTAGTAACCTCTGTTTGTTGATTACGTGTATTTTTTTATTTCATGTCACCGTATGTATTTGTTTTAACAATGTATTAAATTTAATCTTTATCGATGTACATATGTGCATGTTTATGAAAACCCTGGCTGTAGAAAAAAAATCAGTTGTGCAACTGCAAATAGGGCCTACTTAGAAAATTTAGCTTAAAAGTTTAACTATTTGAGACAATAAAAATGGTTTATGCAATACATATTGAATTAAATTAAGGATCTCAGAAAAAAAACATGCAAACATCTTTTGTTTTAAATAAATGATCAATTTTTCACTAACTTTTACATTTCTTAGAAATAGGCTAGATTTTCAATTTGAGACTTACAGTATGGTACACCACTACAAATAATGTAAAGGCTGATTGGACGATTACATTCTGGTACCATTTGTCTTTCTCATACCCACACATACACACAACAACACATACTGTCTTGGCTCTCTTCTATCTCTCCTGCATTTACTTCGCATTCACTTACTTGGCTTTTGAGTTGAAGATCCATGTCTCCCTGCTAGAAATAGAGTTAAATATAAATTTGCTGGTGCCATTCATCACTTTATCTGTGCTGTACAGTGAACAATTAAGTCCATTGGGTACACTGTGTTCTTATCTTAGCTCTGTTGTCTACACAAAGAACCCCTTACTTTTAGATATTATGCCATTGTGGGATATTACTTGTAGGAATCACAAGTATTCATTTACATTTGCTAGAGGTACTTCAATTGTCAAACTTCAATTGTCAAAGCCTCCATAATTGCCATCTTCGAAAAATTTTCTTTCTTGCTTATGAAAGTTTTGAAACTGAAAATTTCGCTTTAAATTTAATAGCTTCAGCAGTCATCACTTTCGTGAGATCTTTATATAAAAGATATAAATAAATCAAATGCTAACCATCTTATTTGAGGTGCTGCATTGTCTGGCTTTGATATTTGTAATACAATAAGTTATTATACATCTCAGCATAAAAAAGCATTTCTTTATTTGGCTTTCTTAAAAAATGACAATGGTTTTAACTACACAACACGTTGGATACATCCCATTCTCAGTCAAATCAATTTACTGTACTTACCGTTACTTGTTCCCGTGTGAGCTGTTGGGTTTACAACTGGAAGTGCATTGGCCCCTGGAAATAGTTTTAAAGTACTGATACTAGTGATAGTGATATATCAGGAAAGAAATAAACAATAAAGTAAAGCACGAAAAGGATTTAAAAAAGAATTAGCAAAACAAAATACAAAACACACACACATGCAACTTTTGTCACTAAGCAAACACAATACATTCTCATTGGTTCTGCCTTGCTAAGGATAGGAACATTCAACTTATCATTGCAAAAAAATGAAGAAGATTATAAACTTTATTCATGCACTAAATTGAGCTATATAGTTTCATGGATACCAAATGCTTTTGAAAAAAGAAAAAAAAACTTAGTAGGCCTATATGTATTCTGTTACAGGTACAAAATTTCATTTAAACTTCACATTCAAAGTGCTATTTAAAAGCAAAGCAAATAATACAATGTAGTTTTTTTTTGTTTGTCAATATCATCTACATGTATTAATAATAAACAATAATTTTACATACAGTAAAATTGCATGCTGGAACATATTAAAGACTCGCAAAGATTCACATTCAGCTGGGAACATATCATACAGCCCTGCCCAGATATTTCGACCACATGGGAACAAATTTGACCTTTGATTTATCGGAAATTTGTATCATTCTTTTACATATACATTTAAAATTGAATTGGATAAGTTCTCAAATTATTACAGTTCGAATTACATGAATGTATTCCGACTAGACTATTACGTACTAGTGTAAAGTGCCCAAGACAGTGTATCCTCTGTAATCAAATCGCTAGTACTGGTATTTGTAGGATCTGCACTGGAGAAGACACACTTTGTGTTGCCGCGCTGTAGCTGAGTGGCCTCAAAACTTGCACACATGGCCAGGACCTCCCCACTAGCACACAAATAGGCGCATCTGGACACATCTGTCACTTCAGCTTGGGCTTCATCATGACCCTTGATACGCTTGTGATCCCTTCTGATGTAGTCGAATAGATGATCCCCTAAAAATATTGAAGAAGTTTTTAAACTTTGAGACTTTTGATTTAAACAGTACATTTCCATGCTTTTATATTGGCATTATTTAAAAAAAAACCAACTGTCTAAGGACAATTCTTAATTTTCATGAAATATTTTTATTAGTTTACTCTCAAACATTTTTCCCATATGTATATATACATTTGAGATGTGTTTAACTGTTATCATTTTTTTTACTAAATTAATGACAAAATCTTTATGTATGTCTGTATATTTTTATAACAATAGTGTAAACTAAGTTTTCCATGTTAAGATCAATAAAATTTACGTGACCTTATGACATCTATGCCAAGAAATGACTCTTCCCATCAAGTAAGGTGATTGATAAAGCTAGTGGATTTCTCAAGAGCTGAATACCTTGGAGTAAAGTTTAAACATTTACTAAAAACATTGTTTTGATGTTCTTAACTTCTAATTTTTATTGCTTCACGAATCCTGTAAAACATGATTGGATATGAATGTTTTAAAAACCTATTTATTTAACTGGCCTTTCGTTGTTTATGTTTGCAAGGTAGGCCCAATTTTACTTCGTCAAACGAGCTAAGACAATTTGAATGTGGATATTGTGGAAACGTTAGCTATGGAATATTAACGAAAATCATTAGATAAAATGTATATATATATTATATGAAGTGCTAAAGTAAAAAAAAAAAAACAAAGACAAAATCTGCGTGTCTCTCACGGGAATAATGAATACAGCTCGGTTTCCCCGTTAGACTGGATCCTGTTGGACCTGGGACGTTCGTTGACATTTTACTAAAGCGATGAGTTTTGCGGAGGCTGCAGGTGTGAGTGGCAGTGCATACCTCAAACGCCTCACACCTGAAGTCTGTGGCTTCTGTGCAAGCTTTTGCACAGACCTCGGCCGAGCTGACGTTGCTGACTGTTCTGTCCGCGGCAGTCGCAGGGGCGAGCACAGCATCGTATTTCGTATACTCGCTAGTGTACATCCCTGCAAAAAGCGAGAGATGGGTGAATAATACTTATACATACTAATAGACGTTGACAGAATGAATTGTAAGTAAAGATAATAATGAGTATCATTACCCTGAGTAGAATAATTGCCAAACTATTGCTCAGTCAAAATTTATAGAAACGGTTATCTTTGATAAAGATTTAAAGGCAGGTACGGTATGCGGTTACCATGAAAACTTTGTAGTATATATATGTGCAAAATTAAAGCAAACTCTCAACTTAAAATTTTGACAACAGGAAAACCTTATCCCCTATTGAATTTTAATTAAATAAATTTTATAAAAGCAAATTTAACACAAATGCACCTAAGCCTACTTGTTAAAGACTAAAGAGGCAAGTGGACATGCTTTGCCTTACGCATGATTATAAGATTTTAAAGGTATGAAATAAGCAGTGGAGAAAAGTAGGCTTTAAGTAGAAATACCCGGAATGTCTGCCTTTGGCTTTAGTATGATTCGAACCCTCGATTCACAGTAGGTTCAGCACCCATAGCCTTGCCCTTTAACAAGAGAGACATGGCTTATAGTATAACATGTCGCCATTACGCGACTTAAAAGAAGTTTCAAGGCGAAGGTCCTTGCTTAGCCTCTCTACCTCTAAGCGACTTTTATACATTAAGATCCAAATCGCACCAAAGACAACCATTGAATCCGCAAGCGCACCAATACTTAGCCATAAATAACAAACACATAGAACAAACGATAACATTTAAGGTATGCCTTATATGAAATATACTAAGATCTAGAGATCAGAGTAAATAGTGGAGGCAGCCAATCAGAAACTGGTGCATAGACACCGTCTTCATTGATTTAATCGATACGCTATATTATGTTGTAACTCACTTGTATACACATTTACTCCTTTCTTCTCTTTACCGGCCGCTTCTTTGGGATAAACACTAGACAATCTGCAAGTGCCCAGACTAAAGTGGTAGTCGAAAGTCTCACACCTAAACGTATTTTCCTATTGGAAAAAAAATTAAAACTCTGTATGTTAATAAGAAGTTGAAAACAATGTTAGGTCAGTCACCAATCTGGATATAAACTATAAAATCCTTCTATTAGTAGTTTGAAAATTGCAAAATGACCATGTAAAATACATTGAAATAATCATCCCCAACAGTAACGGTAAAGGCCACTATTACGTTTGGCGGCATTTGTTACCTGTAAACACAGCAACGCACAATCTGTAACGCTGACCCCGTTATGTTCAACATTCACAATAGAATTCTTCATCTCTGAGTTCAAAGTTGCTTTAAATTTCCTCATCACGCTCCCTGCGAAAGTAGAACAGAAAGAAGAAAAAAAAATAATAACTCTAACAGAATATCAAATTTACATCTGCTCCCGCCTCTTTGTTTCACTCTTTTTTTTTTACATTCGGCGAATGAAATATAGGTTCTATAATTTTGATCATATCACACATTGCAAAAACCAACGAAGGAATTAAATCGTAGGCTTTTGTTGTGCTACTGATTCGTAGAATAGTTGAACTTAGGCCTAGATCTTATACTGGGCCTATGTAGGTATGTAAAACAATTGAGCTAGGGGCCATTCGAAGTTGGATTAGTTGTCAATTCTTGTGATATACAATTAAAAGTACGTGTAAACTGGACTATTGTTTATGAATTTGTCAAAAGTCAGCTACCGTGGGCCATGATAATAATAATAATAATAATAATAATAATAATAATAATAATAATTGAAAGAAGAAGAAGAATGATGATGATGATTAAAATGCAGATCATTAACAAGTGTACCGCCTACCTGACGCACTTTCGGGGTCGGTAGGTCGTAAAATGTCGTCTCTGATGTCCGTTGCAACATATGTTTTTGCCTATAAATGTCATAGAAGATAAGTTCAGATAAATAATCACGAGTCCAACCATCTATTGCCTTAACACGATGACAAACGGTGCCATAGTTAGTTATGAAAACACTCCCACTGTACAATAAACAGGTCATAATTATAGGGCTTAATACATGACATAATTTTCTGAAGATCTCAACTTAAGCTAATTAGAAACTAGATTGGGTAAAGCAGAAAATGTCAAAAGGAGAAGAAGAGGAAAAGGAAGAATAATAATGATAATGATAATAATAACAATAATAATAATAATAATAAT
>BMAT01002036.1:124732-137196 GCA_019649035.1 Elysia marginata | reverse complement strand
AGAGAGAGAGGTGATGCAAAAAAAATATTAAAAGATCAGCTTTAAGTCGAAGCTAAAACCTTCCACCGGAATGTTGATAAGCGTTTACATTATTTTAGATATTTAAGTTTAAATTTTAAAATTTTCATGTTAAAATATGTTGTTGATTTCAACTGCGATTCTAATCCTTCTTCCTCCTCCATCTCATACTCAGGTCAAGAAGACTACGACCGACTTCGCCCCTTCTCCTACACTGATGTCGACGTAGTGCTCATCTGCTTCTCACTGGCCGAACAGAACACGCTAACTAACGTCGTGGAGAACTGGTCGCCAGAAATCCGGTACTTCTGCGGGGACGTGCCCGTGATTCTCGTGGGCAACAAGAAGGATCTAAGAGATGCTGAGAGTTCTCTCTCCTCCTCATCAAAGGGATCTCTGAGTGCTAGCTCGAGCAGCGGAGAAACAGCTGCTGTTTCAGAGGGGAAAACAAATAGAGACCAGTCTGCATCAGACACACATACCACTGCGAAGTCACACTCTGTTACGCTTAGGTCGTCAGAGGATCCCGCCGAAATACTAGTCGCCGACATTAATACTGACTCAATGAGAGACTGCAGTATTAACGAAAGGCCTAGATCCTCTCTCTACAGCTACAGCTCGAAGTGCGAATTCCACGCCAGCGCTCCCGTGAAACACAGCGAGGGAGTTCAGATAGCCAGGCGTATTGGCGCTATGGCTTATTTTGAAACATCCGCACTTACCGGTGACAATGTGGAGGAACTGCTCTTGGCCACCACCAAAGCTGCGGTGCTTGGAACGAAAAAATCCAAAAAGTTCAAGCCGTTCACAAACACGATGGCGAGCTGGAAATCTCTCGGAGCTTTATCACCGAAATGACGTTTCAGCAGCAAGTTAACTCATTCAATATGAGATAATTGATTTCTCCCATCAACTTGCGCGCAACGCAAAAAGAAGAAGACGGAACAGAAATGTCCAAACCAGGCATGATACATTTCTCTAAAATTCACCGTTTGGACTGACTCCTCAAGGTATCAGGAATTTATTTTCATACTACATGTAACTGCTGGATTCTTGAGAGAGCGATGTTGGAAAAGACGTGGAGAACTAAGCGAGATACAGCCATTTCGTGACATTCCACATTATCACTAGATAGGCCAGCTTCAACCCTGTTCTCTCAAAAATGTATTTGGATAACGATTTCCACCTTTGAGAGTGACTATGGTCTGTTTTTGAAAGATGCCTCTTTAAATTTTTTTTTCGTAACATTCCTACGACAATAATATCATACCATGGCATTTGACTGCTCAGTGTGTTGCTTTGATATGCTCATAATTACTAGAGATATTACGCATGGTGATGAGCAAATAAAATGGTTGTGATAAAAGGACTCTTGTTTGTAAAAGAATAAATAACATGAAATTGACGATGTAACGTACATTCCGATACATTTACTGAAGTAAGTTGTAGGTGGGAGAGAGCTATTGTACGGAGGTTATAGAACGCGATGTATATAGATTGAAGTAGAATGATACATTAAGAGATAGCATGATAGATAAATAGGTAGACAGATTGATTGGTTGATTGTTACACAGATAAATAAGTCTGGTCTGTATTGGTACACATAAATAATTCATCTACATTTAAAAAAAACGGAACTATTGCATCTATATTGTATTGTAGAATATCGACAAATAGAGGCAATTTAGACAGAAAAACATACTGACAGATAAATACATAGAAAGAAAGAAAGATTAGCATATAATGAGATAGGTAAGGAGGATGTGAGAAAAACAGATATGCTGAGAAATGATGAGCGTGTGTAATAGGTCTATTAAAGAGAGAAAGAGGGAGAGAGAGATAGAGAGAGAGGGAGAGAGAGAGGGAGGAGGAGGAGAGAAAGAGAGAGATAAAAGAGGGGGAGGGGGGTATCTGCGCAGAGCTGTTCCTGGCGGTGCTAAAGTTGTGATTTGGAATTTCAACCACGTAACTTGTGGAAATGAACACATTAAAGTATCAAAAATTAATGTATGGCAAAGTTAATGTAAATAATGATCGTAACATAAGTTGTACATCATGTTTTATTAAATTATTTCTCGTTTGAATAAAAATTTTGTTTGCAATATATCATATCATCCTTCTTATTTTTCTGCTTTTAAAGCAATCTTAAGGTTCTCTATAAATATTTACAGCACACATTTCGAGTCTCTAAAACTGTCTTTCGTCAACTTTTGATCTTACATCCTTGATCCAATAAAAACACTTTAAGCTCAAAATAATATTTATCACAGTTAATCGAACCAACTGCAAAAACTAATAAAAATTTGACAGAAAAAAGCCGTTATGACTAGGAAGTAAATTTTATACATGTACATGTATTCATCGAATCAAAGGAAATAAATATAGATTTTTAAGAAGTTCTGCATTTCCAAAAATTTGAAAAAAAAACTACTTTGGAGATAAAGTCAGAAATAGACATGGTTCACACAGTGAACCGCAAATTATCTCCGTAAATAGATTATTTAGTTTTTATCTCAAGGATGATTGATGATAAATCAGGAAAGATTGAACTCTAACACCCACAATCGGGAATTATCTCTCTCTCTTCCGTTTGTTGTTAAACAGTGAATGGAGGAAACATAGAAAAATACAATTATCATAAAAGACGACATTGAAACACAGAGAAACGTTAAACATAAATTTACCTGTTGGTTGCCGGGGGTGATGCTGATTTCAAACATACTGTCGTAAACAACGTCCGTGAGAATCTGAAATATCCTCTCTGAACTGACTTTTGGAGCAGTAACATTCTCAGAGCCTGGAAAAATAGATTATCATTGCGTTTTTTTTTTATTGATCTCACACAGAGAAGACATGTAGGCTTACGAATTTCCAGACATGATCCCTATGAATAAAGTAAAGAAGCAACCTTATTCAACTATGGTTAGATTATTAATGGCTGAGTTGGCCTTCATAACTTATATGAATACAGGCATAAACATAGGCGTACAAAGATGGCAAATAAAATATTCCTAGAATCTTTTTGAAAAAAATGGTGTTTTTGGATCTATATCCGGGAATAAGCCGCTCTGCTATTTTATCGGCTCATTTAAAAAAATGTAAATCAAATGTAAAGGCAGTCTTACCCTATAGATCAGAGACATAAGAGACATAACGTACAAACAAGACTTCACATCAGAAACTCTAGTTCTTCAGCAACAGATGTATGAGACAAATCACTATCATACAGTGGCCTAACTTTAAAAAAAGCCTTTGTTTGTTATAGTTATTGATGAGTACCGTCAAGAAAAAAAACCGGGGTAACTTGATCTGTGCAAAAAAACTCACCAACAACCAATGGAAACGGATATATATATATATATATATACATATATATAGGGAAAAAAGTTGGGATGGATTGGGCACACTTGTAAGAAACTAAGGCAGTGCATAATAAAACATAACCTGTCAGGTCATGGTACCCCGAGCCCTAGGACCTCAGAGACAGACTGAAACCAAAAATGGCGTGGAGGGAGGAAGGGGGAGGGGGAGGGGCAGAGGCTGAGATTGTAACTGCAAAAAGGACACGGGAAAAACTGGAATATGAGGCACATAATACTAATAGGGTGATGTGGAAGACCTTTGCAGTTGGTGGCGGGTGTTTCTGGGGGAGCTGAGAGACGAATGCGAAGAATACATTAAAATTTTTGTTCTGATATCTCTGTTGAAAATAAGCCGAAGACCAAAATGAAAGCAACAGGTATCGTACTCGCAAAGTACATAGCCTTAAATGAGACCAAAGACCTTTTAAAAATGTATTCAAATTGGCAAACATGATTATACTGTATATTGAGGTTACAGAGCTGTTAAACATAAAATCAAACATTTATACCCACACCAATACTTTATCGATAAAAAATAATCGGGAAAACTTACGAATATATCGCGTGCACGTAGCCCCGCCAGCTGCAGCTGCAGAATTGGTCCCACCCTGAGTTGCAGCTGTGGTGCTTACTACAGGCAGCCTATATCCGCTTAGCAAACAGGAAGGGCTGTCCGAGTCGGCATTGCAGAAATCAAAGCTGTAGCATATAAAAGACTCGGTTTGGACACACGACGCTGCACAGTCGTCGACGAATAAGGCAAGTTCTTGTGGAGCGGATGTGTTTTGAGGAACCTGGCCCAACTTGTAAAAGAGTGCTGTTGACAAAATTTCCGACAAAAACTGAAGGGTTTTATGACAAAATGAGGTATCATTTGTTTTCATAAACATTTCAAACCCCTTTGGAGCAAAATTTAACTTCGAAATTGTCAACAACAACAACAAAAAATCAAAACACATGTATAGGTCTGTAACCAATACGGAAGAGAAAAGAAAATCGGTAATCTGAACGAAACCCGAATTAAGCAAATGTTCGAATTGTCCATTTTCGAATTAATATGTGGACTCGACTGTATGAGGTTGTTTCCCTTTCCTCTTTACACTTACAGAGAGCTGGTGGCGTGCCAAGAGCAGTGACAAGCAGATAAACGCTACTGTCATCATATGTCACGGATGCTTTCTGGAAGCGTGCAGGGGAGACAAGTGTCTGCTCACTCATCTGGAGTAGAGCAGAGTTGAGGAAACTTGTGGAATACGCGTCAAGAGTGGGGTGGAACGGTTCTGGAAAAGTCACAAAGGTGATAAAAGGCAAGCTGCAGAAAATGGTTTAAAAAATTAACAATGAAACTTCATTAACTTTCAACCCATTTGTGCAAAGAAAAAAAAGGAAAAAGGGATACAATAAAAACACAAAATTAATACCGCTACCTATAATAGAAATTATATTGGAAAACACACACCCTATGCCAAATCAAAATCATTTTAGACGCTTTTGAAAACTTCAAAAAAATTTTGAACATTAACATACCAATATGATCAGAAAACCATAAGTATATTGATACGATAATTTGAGACATCGATAAAAAGGATGATCTTATGGAGACAACTAAATATTGAAGCTTATTTGATAAGCAGCGATTCTTAAGTTTCCATTCTTGCCTTAGAATGACTATCGAGTAACAGTGTATCAAAATAGGATTAAAAACAACTAACGGTCTTTGAAGGCAATTGCGAAACTCTTGCGTTGTTCAGGCTCGAAACAAGCAGACGTGTCGTAGAAACTGAAAGCGTGATGCTCGTCGTTGAAGTCGAAAATGTTGTACGTCCTGGATGAATGGGTCTGTACAAAGATAAGCAAGGATTTATTTTTGGCACTTTGTTTCATAATGAAAATTTTCCGCACAAGGCAATACGTGTTTGGACTCGAAATGGTAAAATATCACGTAAATATCAATTATAAAAAAAAGTTAATACGTTACTATAAAACAATAGAAGCTTGATGCAGGTTGATTGGGTCAAGAGTTATGTCTCCAAAAGCGGCTTACCAGATTAAAAAGACAAACAGATCTATTACACCTTTTTCTTGTGCGATTACATAGAATCACTTGAGCTCTTGTTTCCGCTCTAAACTCACAAATTTGAAAACAAAAGAACAAGAAATAATGGTGTTTGAATGTCTTACAACAATGTAAATTTAGAGCCACCAATCCCTGATAAAAGTGAAACTTTAGCTAAATGAGACTATACTTCAAGTCCATCGAGTGGGAAAAAGAACTTATCTGCGCTCTGTAAACTTTGTTCAAGGTATGTAATAATTTAACAGTGGAGAGGCTGGCTTAGGCTTTAAGTGAAAATGGCCTAAATTCTCGCCCTTGGTATGATTGAAACCCGAGAGAAATATAGCTTATACCATGTCGCCACCAAGCCTCTTAAAAAAGCTTCTTGCTTAACCTCTTTAAGTGACCTGCTAACTTGATTGGGAAAACCCAAATCGCATTTACGGCAAACTTTGGATCTGGAAGCGCACAGGCACTAAACCATAGACAATAAACACAAAGAATGAACGATACAAATTTAAGGTATGTCTCATAATTATATAAGTTAGATGACTGACCGTTTTGTCTTCAAGGTCCAACCTAACAAGTTGAGATTTCGAAGTGTCCATGGCCTCAGCACTATAATATTTCCATCCATCCTGGCGTTAAAAACAATTAACCAAAGCCATTCATCTCTACATTAATACAAAATGTGTACTCTTTTATTTTAATTTTAAGCATGTGTAAATAATATTGAATAAAAGACTGGATGTTGTGGAATGGCAAGGGAGCACTCTAACTTAATAAAAGTAATCAATCTAGTTAAGCACTCAAAAGTACATGTACTATGAACTTTAGATGATGCAGTAAAATCATATTTATTTTTGTTTTAAAAACAGGGCAGCAAGAGTAATACTAAGTAAAGTCCAGAGAGAACATGTTAACTCAATATTTTTATCCCTCAATTGCTTGGCTGTAAAATCTAGAATAAATTATAAAATCGCCCTTGTGTGTTTCAAATATATGTAAACAATAAAGCACTGGAATACCATTTTACCCCATTTTACCGTACACCCTATCCAGGCAGTTGAGATATAATAATATGAATCTTTTACAAGTTCCAATTGTTAATTTTAAAGAATGAGAAAAAAATGCCTTTCATGCACATCTTCTCCTTCTTCTTCTTCATGGCGGATCCTTGTAGGACGTAGTTTCCCACACAGCTGAGCGGAAACCGTCTCTGTCTTGCGCAAGAATACTCGCTTTCCTTACAGAAAAGCCAAGCCAGTCAGAAATGTCTTGAGTCCATCTCCTTCTTCGTCTGCCTCTGCCTCTCCTGCCCTCCACAGCTCCTGCTAGACACAATTTTTCGAGGTTGTTGTGTCTGACAACGTGTCCAAAATATTTCAATTTTAGTTGCTTTATATTTTTAAGGAGCTGGCGTTCTTTCATGCCGAGCTCTTTTAGGATATTTTGATTTGTTCTCCTTGCAGTCCATGGAATTCTAAGTATTTTTCTGTAGCATTTCATTTCAAATGCATCTATTTTTTCCACATCTTTTTTTCTTAGCGTCCAAGTTTCGCATCCGTATGTAGCCACTGGGAAGATGCAGGATTTCAAAATTCTCATTTTAAGAGGAGTCGATTGGCTTTTCCAGATGTTCTTCATAGATTTTAGTTTAGAGGTTGCAATAGCCAATCTCTTTCTTATGTCTGGGGTTATCTTTCCATCAGCCTCAATGTTTACTCCTAGATAGTTAAAGTGAGTGACATTTTCCAGTGCCTAGTTGTCTATTAAAATACTTGAAGCAGGGCTTTTGTCTGAATCCATTACCTTTGTTTTCTTGGCATTCAGGAGGAGATTTTTATTCTGGCTAAATTTCTTCACGTTCTGCATTTAATTTAGTTCATATAGTCCCTCAGTTGTCTTGGACAGCAATGCTGTATCGTCTGCGTAGCGTAGCTCCGTGATGGGATTTCCATTTAGTTTTATCGCCGAATACTTGTCTCCGGTGTCTTCTGCCTCTACATCTCTCATGATGGATTCTGTGTAGAGGCTGAAAAGAGCCGGTGAAAGAATACAGCCCTGTCTAACTCCCCTTTTTACTTGGAACCATTCGGTGTTTCCATTTTCCATGCGTACAGCTGCCACTTGGTTCTGGTATAAGTTTTTGATCAAGTTGATAATTTTGAAGTGGCAGTTGTATTTTTTAAGGGTCTCAATCATTTTATGGTGGCTCACACAGTCAAAGGCTTTGGTGTAATCAATAAATCCTAGATGGAGCTCGGTATTAGATTCCCTGCATTTTTCTATAATCATCCGCAGATTAAAAAATTTGGTCTCTAGTTCCTCTATTTCTTCGGAAACCAGCTTGCGTTTGGCTTACTTCTTCCTCTATCTTTTTCTCCAGCATTTTCATGATAATCTTAAGTAGTATTTTGCTTGCATGGGTGATGAGCGCTATGGTTCTGTAATTAGAACATTGTTGTAAGTCTCCTTTCTTTGGTATTGGAACGAATACTGACTTTACCCATTCGTCAGGCCACTTTTCTTCAATCCATATTTTTTTACATAGTTTATGGAAAATATCAATACCTTGTTCTCCGCTTGCCTTTATCATTTCTGCATGTATCTCGTCGTTACCAGCTGATTTCCCCTTCGGTAGTTGTTTTATTGCCCATTCAACTTTAGATCTTGTGGGTTCTAAGATTTCATCATTTGATTCCACTTGCTTCCTTTCCTCATTAGTGTTGTCCTCATACATTTCCGAGCAGTACTCTTTCCATCTGTTGCTGATTTCTTCATTTTCTGTCAGTGTCTTTCCATCTTTGTCTTTAATAGCGGAGAGCCGTGGTGTAAAATGCACATATGCTACAAAAATTCGGAACTCCCTCCCGAACGAATTGCGGGATATAACATCTGAACGTTTACTAAAAAAGAAACTCAAGACCCATAATAATGTTTTCAATTTCTTATGACGGCTAGGATTATCCTGATGACAGACAGACAGACAGGCAGACAGACAGACAGAGAAAGAGACAGAGACAGACAGACAGAGTACGGTTAAAATAATTTTACGACAATGATATTCGTTAATTTGTTTTTACGGGGCCACGTACCGCTTGAAAATAATACTTGAAGATGCTGATTTGATTAGTGATGTTGGACTTTGACAACTTGTCCTGGTAGTCAGTTCTCCTGGCTTCAAAAACGTCACAGGGAATGCCCCGCACAGTACTCTGATGATGATGTTAAATATAACAACATTGCAGTGTTAAAGATTCCGCATAGGCGCTATTATTAAAATGAACTACAGCAACAGCCGTAACACACAAGTATGAGATTTTTACCATCATCGTTTCTAGCTCTCTTCATTGCCAGGGGTGAAATGGACTAAAACAAGACGGTAGAAAAAACAGTCTTCAGAGTGATATTTTCACCAATGCATACTATTAGGTGCAGGTGTTTTTTTTTTAAAATTATATCCCGGCTTTATTTATAAGGAAGAAGAATATGGTCCTATGAATTTTGAAAGTATGAAATGGATAAGTTATGAATTATGTCGAATTTTAAGAAGCAGAACCAAATTTAGTATTAGAAAATAGTAAGTGAAAAATGTAAAACAAAAAATCAAAACATATTTTATCATATAAAAAAAAGGAATGCAACAACTTGGAGTGTGTAGCCTACATATCTTGAGAAGCTAAAGAATGCAGAATACAGAAAGGTGACCTGAACAGAAAAAAAAAGACTATAGGCTTGTAAACAAAACTAAAGTCTAATATGTGCCCAAAATAAATAACGGCTATGAAACATAAATTTTGAAAGATGTTAATACGACTATGATGCTACAAAGACAAAAACAATCGAGAATGGATAAGGACCAAGACTTAGTGCTTCTTGTAATGTGCTGCAAATTTAAACCATCCGCACACACAAAAGAAAACCAATATAAGAAAAATCACAAACAGAAAAAAAATCCGCAAAATTGCGATATTTAGACGTCACACTTTGATACAAAAACATTTTTGAAAAAAAAAAGTGAAAAAGCCAAGGGAAAAGCTTGATTAAAACGTCATTTAAAGTTAATTGCAGGCAAAGGCTAGATTTGCGAATGTGACAAATACGGTAAACCATGGTAATTAAGCTCAAATCTTTTTAACACAGAACCTACGATAAAGTTTGTCATCAACTCTACCGCTATCACCGATTTAATCATGCTTTCGGTGCGTGTCAAAACGAACTATGATTTAACATGACATTGTGTAGTTTAAAACTCAATGGATCTTGGAACATGACTGTGGGCGTGCATACATTGCAAGGATGTGAGAACATGTAAGTGGTAAATAAAAGCCTTTCGATGTAATGATGTTGACTAACCTGACCTATGAACTTGTAAGAACCGTCAATGAGTAACAGGTCAAGGGCAGATTTTAAAGCTAGGGTGTGTGGGATGCTGTTACTTGTACTGGAGAGCTTGGCTATATCAGGCTCATCTTTGCTGATGCCCGAGATTGTGCACTCCTGCGTCACTTGGTTGATCTTGTAGGCCACGCCTTGAGGAAGTAAATATTACTACTAAATAGAAGGGAAAAACCCGTTGTTTTTGTACCGCCAATCTTGTACGTTCTTGGCTATTAGTTTAGCCGACTTAATGATTGATTGATTGAAAAAAGAAAAGAAGTAAATAGCGCTTTCAATTCGTCTGCACGGAGAGGTCTCGCTTTACGCACTTCTTTCAAACACCAACCATTTTTCAGCAAAAGAACACCCCTAAACAAAATAATTTCGCCCGCTTCGATTGAGAGTCTAAAAATTTGCCTTAAGTCTATCCATCAATTTAGATAATATAGATTTGGAGCTGGACAGAGCAGGTTATATTGATCTAGAGCCTTTTTTATGCCTATATATAGACTAGATTTTGGCACCATTTTTCTTTTTTCGGCTCTGCGTGTCGTGTTTTCTTCTGCTTTAGCATAAGGGCTAGACTCTGCGTGTTAAGTAACTCATAAAGGTCATTGTTTTGGCTAATTGATATATAACTATAAAAAGACAAAACTTGTGGGTTAAAATGAACCCAACAACACTGACTCTTGCCAGCTCAATCACCGTCTGTCGTGAGATTTTTTTTTATCAGAACATCGTCTTCAAAATACCTCAACGGGGAAAACAGAAATGGGTTGGCAGCATTGAAACCAAACCACAGCAAAACTACAGGATTCAGTTCTCGTTGTATTTGAGAGATCTAGCCCCGAACTTTTAAATAGAAACACTACATGCTTATATGTTTATACTTTGTAGAGGCGAACGTTTCAACAAACGCTTCGATTAGCTTCTACGACATACCTCGTTTCACAGTATACGGAAGACTCCGAACCAATTATGGGCTGGTGATCCGTTTTTTCTTTTATACGGTGCGTCCCAGAAAGGATGGGAGTGATGCAGACAACTTTCTTAGAGTCGGTGCGGGGTTTTCCGCACGCGGTACGCGTCATGTGAAACCGGCTTAATATTTTTTCAAATGCACATTAATAATAAATACATTCTTAAAACTTGATGACTGCATGCAGCCTGGTTTACATTCAAAAATGTTTTTATCTGTTTTCTGATAGCTCATGCGTCTCTGAATTTTTAATAGGAGGAACCTTTTTTAACATCCTATTAGTTTTCACAGGATGGAGCTTGCAATTAAACAAGCACCAACCTGGATTATTACATAACAGACTGTGGAAGAGAAATGATTAAAGTTTGAAAAATTTAGTGCGAGTATCTCACCGGTGTTGAAGTCATGTATGGTAGTGATCTCCTGTTGGGGTGGGGACCGAGTGTCGTATCGAAACAATTTCAGTGGTCCATCATACCACACCTGAACATATATAGCCAGTAATAAATGTAATAGGTTAAAACATTGCTTCCAAATAAACAAAAACACCGAAGGGAGATTGTGTGTGATAGAGGGGGGAGAAGAACGAGAAAGAGAGAGAGAGAGAGAGAGAGAGAGAGAGAGAGAGAGAGAGAGAGAGAAAGATTAAGTGTAAGAGCTGGCACCATTGTCTATAATTCGCTAGAATTTTCATGCCTAATCATATCTTTAACAAAACGAAAGTGTTGCAATTTGTTTATAGCTCTTTACAATCTCTTTGATAGAGTCCAAGACTAATTTTGTTTATTTGATTTAGATTAAGTTATTTATTTCCTACGCATAACAAACAAGAGGAGCCAAAACTTACGTAAGTTTCTGCAACAGTTGTGAGAGATGGAAAAACTGACTCCACGCGATAGAAAAACTGCGAAGAAAGACTAGGAATAGGCTTGTCCTGGACAAGAGCTCCTAGAGATCGGAAAAATGTACTTTGATTAATAAATATCAAAGTATGGCATCAAAATAGAAAAGAACGTGATTTAGTTGTAGTTTACGCAGAAGAAATAATATAAAAAAGCATACATTTTCCTCCAGTCTTTTCTGTAGCACCCAAACTTCCAATAGAAAAAAATAATGAATTTTTCGATACCTCTTCTTTTTAAATCTATTTATCTACGCCCAAGGTTCATCTATTTTTTCGATATCCCTCTACACCAGTCCTACTTACTGTAGATATTTTGATATGTCTGCCGTTTCCCCAATCTGTCTACCAACTTACTGATTTAGCTTTTTCAAACTTCATCTATCTACTTTCCTGGATGGACACATTAAATCAACTATTCATCCACTCTGCTTCCTCTTTCTCCTTTCTTTTATTCTTCTAAGACCCCTTAATACCGCGTAAATGACTCTCCCAATTCGGCTACATTTTCACTATGATTTTTGGATGTAAATAAACAAAAATTGATGATTAACGGAAATATATCAATGTACAGAGAATAATGAAGAAATCTGGTGATGCAAACAAATTATGTAGGAAGGGGAGGGTGTAAACAAACAATGTAGAAGAGAAAGAGAAGTAAAGTTTCTGCCCCTCATTTTATAAAACTTAGTAAACAAAAAAGTCATAGGCTTAAAAGACCTATGTAAATGACAATTGAGCAATCAAGATGTTACGCTTCTTTTT
>BMAT01002036.1:102598-116757 GCA_019649035.1 Elysia marginata | reverse complement strand
CTACTATTACTACTACTACTACTACTACAAGAACTACCACTACTACTACCACTACTACTTTTACTACTACTACTGCTGCTGCTGCTACTACTTCTACTACTCTTAAAAATTGATGCTGCTGCCTCTACAACAACTCTGCAACCAGTATTTCTGTGTCTTTTATTTTATTTTATTTTTTTTTGCATTCCCACAATGTCACCAGCGTCATTCGCATACTCGGATACTCACAGCAAGGAAGTGGTATTCAAAGGTAACATCTGCAGGTGTCCCTTCTATGGTGTAATTCGAGACGGTCGCGATGAAAACGTCACACAGAATATTCCGTACTTTACGCTGTGGCCACACAACATAAAACACATTAAAAGTTTTAATTTACTCGTATTACTTATCAAAGTACTGTAAGTAATCGAACTTACAGTTTATTCCTAATAATATAGTCATTGATTATTGTCCTAAAAACAATTTAAGTCCACGAGCTGAAAAAGGGGGGGGGGGGACTATCTTATCTCACCTGTCCAACATAGGTGTAATTTTGATTCATTTGAAACAAGCTGTTCGGGTCTTCCATGTCCACAGTGAAAAAGTTTGTGCCGTCCAGCGCCTTCTGCTCCGCATGCACCGCTACGTCTTTCGTTCTCTGCGCTTTTATCGAACATCCATCGATATGATCAATAACGTATTCTATCCCTGTAAAAACAAACAATTGGATTCAATTCTCGTTCAACTGTTTATGGTATTGAAAAAAACTTCAAAAAAATAAAAGAAATGTAAGTTCACGTTCAGCAATAAATGCCTCTGCCGCTGAAGATGAGATTTCTTTTGTACTAAAAAGCTATGTTTCTTTAAGAGGCAAGCCATGAGGGGTGGGGATGGGAGGCGAACGTACCATTGTCTCGCGACCAGTCAAAATAAGTCGGATGTTGGAAATATTAATGTAAGAAAACTCCTTATAAAAGTACATTTTTTTCTCTATTTCTCGATTAATGATAAAGAAATTTGAATATCTATCCACGATATTTTGATATTCAATCAATTTTTAAAATTTTTATCCGTTCAGAAAAATGCATTGTTGAAAACGTCAAAGTGTGGCAATGTGAAGATTGCGACATCCGGCTGATTTGAACTGGTTGTCAGCCCGCTCTGGAGGACGAAGACCATAGGGGAGGAAATCCAGGATGGCTGATGGGTTAAAGAGGCCCGTTAGCCAATCGTCTGCTGTAAAACTCACGCTACCTGTGGGTGTTATTATGACATACTTTATCATCGTCCTCTACTAAGATGCACATGCCGACATGACATTGCCCGGCAAAGTTAGAAAAAAATATTGCCATACTATTTCAGACACTCAATTATTTATTCTATATCTTTTCATTGACAGAGATCGCTAAAGCCAATATATAATCTTCTTCTTCATCATTTGCCAGGTCTGTTGCAGACATCAGCGATCATGGCTTTCCATTCCTCTCTGTTGTCAGTTCTCCTGATGAGCCCATTGTTGTGGGATTCTTTCTCAAGATAGTGAATAGAAAAAATATAGCTTTATGACTAAATTTTATAAGTTTTAAAGAATTCTAACCAGACACTGACCAGTATTGAAGTCCCCTATGCTTGAAATCCCGTTCGTGTACTGCCCTGAGCCTGGCGGTTCATATCGATAGTCGACTCTTGTCATCTTCGCATCCTGGTCATACCAAAGCTTCGGGACGAAAATTCGCATATAAAATTCTTAGTACGGAAATGTTCAATTTGAAAAGTTAATGGTGGTTCATAAGTGGGAATGAGATTAGAGCGCAAATTATCGTTCCTGTTGACAAACTCCCTCTTTGAAGCCAATTGCTTGCGGGCAAGAACGATAATTATGTGCTCTCTTCTCGTTCCATATAGATCTAATTATAGGCCTAAACAATTGTTTGCTGATATGAATTAAAAGGTGTAGTTGATGATGCTCATATCGATAATGGTGATTTGCATGGGGGCGAAAACGGATATATTGTCGATAGTGATGATTGATGGTCGTGATGATGTCGACGAGGAGAATGACTATAATAATGATAATGGATATGCGTGTTAAAAAAACCAAATAAATTTAGATCTAAAAATACTTGGCAAGGCAGAATAAAAGGAGGTTCCAACTTTATTTTTTCAAAATTTAACACTCGCTACATTTTAAGCCCAGTTAAAGGATAACTATATGACAGCTCACCTGTACGCCTACCAGAAAAAATCTTGTCAAAGGTCCTAGGCTAATAACACCAATATAATTAAATATCATTCTAATAGTAAACGCAAGTTTGTATTTCGAAAAACCTTCACTGTCACACAAATTGATATATGCATGACCGTATGGACAATATTATGAACTATACTAAGATATTATTAGTGTTTTGGCTCTTGGGTATGAAAAATTAAGTAAGCAGCTGAGTTAAAGATGAAAGTGGAATATTTTGGATTGTACATGAAAATCACATAGAAGTTTTTCTCAAATTACTTCTTTAAGTAGGCCATTCATTTTAATTGTTTAGCCTATTTTTAAGTCTTTGACAATTTGGTATCTATAATTATTTATGTTTCATCGCAATTGTAACTCTTATTTATGTTTTTAACTGTAAGTATAATGTAATTATACGTCTGGTAGTCCAACGATAAAATGGCGATTGCAAAGATTATTTACGGTGTTTCTGTTTTCTTCTGCTTTTGCATCAAGTTTAAGAGGGAAAAATGACTAATTAGGAGAGAGAGAAACATTATAGATACAGAGAAACAGAGAAAGACAGAGAGAGAGAGAGAGAGAGAGAGAGAGAGAGAGAGAGAGGTGAGGATATGGAAGCATAATCAGCCCCACCTTTTTCGCAATGCTACATAAAATGATACCTACATGTCTGTGCTCTACAATGCCACTTAGCGGATCTATTTCCTCCGAGCGGAAGCTGAAGAATCTGCCAAGCTTTGGAAATGCCCTTGTCACAACCCGGTTCTCACATACCACGTTGGGAGGTGTCTGTCACGAAATAGGGAGTAGGGAAATTTGAAAAGATTCTGAAGATGACTATGAGCGCCGAGGAAACCCTAGGAGCCGACTTTAATTAAAATATATTTTTAAAGTAATGGCTTTGACCCAAATCTGCGACACAACTTGAGAAATACAATCTGCTCCGCATTCCTTCTTGTAGATTGCACACCCGTTTCTATAGCTCTATAGTTATAAAAAATATTACGCAGTTAAAATAAAACGCTCTTAGAGCACACCTGATACACATTCCGAACCAATAAGTAGATTTAGGTATTAACCATTGGCAGTGGGTAGAAGTAGGCTAAGCTCAAAGTGACAATGGCCGAAAATAAAATAATTGCTCGCCTCTGGTAGGATTCGATTCCTCTAACTACGACTAGAGCCACACACTTTTACCATTTTGCGTTCAATATTCATGAAAAAAGAAAAAGATTTTTATGGCCGAGGACTTTCCAATTAATCTCTAAAAAGGACTTGCAACTTTGAATGGGATAATCCAAACTGAATCGCAGGCAACCATCACATCCGGTGAACACCAATATTAGTTTTAGAAAAAAACAAAAAAAACAACGAGCGCAATGGAGGATCGTCTATCTAAAGCATGTCAACAGGGAGTCCTTGCTTAAAGAGCCTTAATGCCTGTTGCTATTTATTATGAGTAATCATAAAATATGTGGTACTTCAAACAAACAGAGTGGTCAGTGTATAAGGTCTTACAGAAAGATAATTTAGAAGATGTAAGCGGCTGACTTTGTTAGTTTTGGATACTTTTGGTTGTCAATTCTGACTTCAACTTTTTTGTACAACGCTTTAGAGCTAAAGTTAACGCACAGAGTTTTTTGAAATTGTTGTTTTTTTTTAAAGGTCTCGCAATAGCTTCAGTTAAATTCAAGAACGATTTGTGAAAACGCATTATTTCCAAATTCGGAAAGTCTCCTCAGTGTGAGTACACAAACGCACCAAAAATATGGCAGGGTCCGCTGCAATATAGGGGAGGTAATTGATGAAGTCGTAGACGTGATGGAAATATCTGGGTTTTGGTGGCTGTGATGTCGGAGGAGGTGGGCCCCGACCCCACACAGGAAGTGACGTCAGACCCTCCACCTCAATCCTTAGAGGAAGCTGTTTCCGGGGCGCTGACGTGTTCCAATTGGCCTCTATGAAATTTGTACAAGTTGAGAAAACGAGAAGAAAATTATTGAAACTGCCGTAAAAATGAAAAGGAAAAAAACCAGATGAATCACAGGATAAGCTTTGAGCAGCTTAGGTGACTAACATGAAATAAAGCAGCTTTAAAAATCGCTATCCGTGAGAAGGGAAAGTAAATTAATGATTCTACCCTAGCAATTATACGTGTAACCCAATTGTTCCAAAGGCTGCACGTTGATGTGGAGATTGCTCACACTTTATTACTGCTTGTATGTTACTACGGCTTAACCAGTATAATGATAATAGAATAATAATAATAATAATAATAATAATAATAATAATAATGATAATATCAATTATTGTTGTTATTACTATTATTGTCGATGTTCTTGTTGTTATCCTTACTAATATTAATGCTGTGGCGATTTCTTACACGCCAATTGCCTTTATAGTGTAGCCAAGCCACAGGCAGCAGCATTGTTTCAACGTTTCCGCAATTCTCTGCTGATACCTACGTATCATCATTATTATCTGCATCTTTTCCATTATCAGTTAACATTTATGTGCCAGTTTAAGAAGATTTTATTTTTTAGATAATAAAAGATTCTCAGTCGCTTCCTTTGTTTCTAACGAATACCACTTTGTTTTTATCAGCGATATGATTTTGTGGGTGCTTTTCCTTTCTTTCTTTTTGCATGAGTACGAAAAAATGGACGGTGAAAAATCTTGTCAGTATGTCAGGAAGCCCTTTAATAGCTGCTATTTTGTCAGTTCAGAAGGTTATTTGGCTAGTAATGGCCCGTTAGGGGATCCATGTAGTGCTTAGAGCATTTAGTGGATAAGCACTATATGATAACGCTCTTTGCTTTACTCTCTACAGACGCAGTTATAAGTTAAAAATTATACAATACTTATTGCAAACAGTTAACAAAATAAGCAAAAGCTGGAATAACTATAATTGCTCTTTATTTTAATTTACCAACTTATAAAGATTCTGTGTTTCAAAGAGTGAGATGCGATCTACTTACGGCTAAAATAGTAGGTTGCCCTAGCTTTCCCGACAACGCCTTGCCACGTTATACAGGTGGAGTAGACATCCGCAGGGACTCCACGGACTTCGCTGGTTCCGTTGTAAACCTAGTGACATGGAGAAAGACAAAACTACTACAATTAGATAAACATGTGTGAACTAAACCCAAAAAGTTTAAAGTGGACAGCACCATTCTGAGGAGGTCGCTTTATAAGATAAGATAAGAATGATACACTTTATTGATCAATTATTTGAAATTTAGCATGCACATTGGTGATGAAATAGATGGCAGATTGTATGACAATTATATATTTCCCATTCAAGCACAGAAACATATTAAACAGACGTGTTACTTCCCATCAAGACTTTACTATAAACAACGCACTTTTTATGCACATTTTTGTGAAGCACAAGTCACAGTCTCTAGGGGAAAAAATGATCCTCGGGCCGATCAAGTAAGAGACCGTCTGTTCATGAGTCACATTTTAAATTTAAAAAAGAAAAGCGTTGCCATTTTCTAGTAAAGTACTACGCATTTTAGATTTAAAAAAACATTGACCTTTTCCAGTAAAGTACTACGCCGATGAACGTTTTTTTTGTTTTAAGAACTCGACATAACCTCATGTTAACATAAAAGGCAACATTATTTAGTTTAGCATTGATTAAAAAAAGCAATATTAAATAAAGGATTATATTTTTTTATTTGTAATAGTCTCACGTCGTGTTTATCAGCTGCGAAGCGGAGTACTGCTGCGCTACCAAAGATATGGCGACGGTCTCCCCCTCCTCCTCCTCCTGAAGTTTGGCTACCACCACCGACCACAAAACCAAACCTACTGTCTGAAATGTTGGACACTTTGCAGAGATTATCTGTAAATAAACCGAGGATATTGTGACAATTTTGATTTTGTGTGAATGGCATAATTAATGTTTCTGTCTAAGCAACATCCTAGCTTGCCGCGAACAACGACTGTTGATGATGTTGTCCTGATTATTGATGTTGAAATTTTGTCAAATATAAACCAAAATTGTAAGGTCACATCTGTGAAGTAAGAGACCATCATTCTGTGAAGGGCAAAAAGTTCTAATGGACATGAATTTTTCAGAGGATTTGGTCAATTAAGTTCAGAGTGAAAAGTAAAAAAAAAACCCCAAGAAATTCATGTTATGAAAAAAAAACCTTAATGAATTCTTAGATTTTAAATATTTAGCTCGAAAAGCACTCCGTCCGTCCTATCTTTTCAAAACATCTTTTAAACTTGGTGTGCTAAAAAGCATTGAGTTTTCTTATAATAGAGTTTGTACAGCTATTCAAACACAATCGAAATAAGGTTCAGGCGAGTATGCAAGAAATACTTTTAGAATGAAACTGCAGGCCCTATAGTTTTTTTCACTCGGCACGTTTGCTATTCTAAAGTCAATTATGGTTTCTGGAACGGAGACTTTGGAAAGTTCAGTCGCTATACGTCACCTTTCACACCCTTTTACATAGGTCCGTGCCCATGTGAAAGTAAAAGCGGACCACAGCTATTGAACCGGGCGATCATCGATACGAGAGAACTTACACGCGAATGAAAATAACATATAGCGTAATAATACCCTTAATTATGTAGCGTGGGTTTTACAGCGGGTTAGCCCATTAGCCATTCCGGATTTCCTCCGCTATGGGCTTCGTCCTCCTGAGCGGGCCGATAAAGCATGGTCTCTACGTAATCTTGTGTGGCATACACGTCACGTGAAAGGATTATAAAGTTTAAGAACTCAAAGGTTTCGTCAAAAAAAAAAATGAAAATTTTTAAGAACAGCTTGGTGCAAACAGTGAAACAAAAATTGAATGAATTTGTGATTTGCTGGTCTCCATACAACCATAAATACGAATAAAAGTTTCTATTATGCTATGTCTATCATCTCAAAACAAATTTTTTCCTCAAAGATCACCCTCCTGGAGGGTATTTGAAATGGTCAATCTCTTTTAGATTTAAAATTTTTCCTTCCCTATCTTGCATGGCTAATATGGTGTTGTCTAGGTTACTAACCATTACTTCTGTTTATTTTCAACTCCTTTCTTTCCATTTTAGTTTGCCGTATTTCCAATTTCCAAGACAGTTCATCTTCTGTGATTTCTTCCACTGCCGGGTTATGATTATGCAAACGGAAGTTCCTATTGCAACCCACCTTTAAAGCTTTCGCTCAATTAACATGTTATCAAGAAAAATTGAGAAAAGTCAAGGACTCAAATCTGAACCCTAAGCCTACCCTTTATATGGACCCTCTCAGCACATTGAAAAATTGAAGAATATAGGGAAAGACCCGTTTTGAGGAATTCCAGACAATGATTATTTTGTTAAATAGAAGATGAGATGTAAAAATGAAGTATACTTAGGAAAAAAAACTTTCTGGTCAATTTGTCATCTTATTTGGAGAAGAAAAAAACTCTTATCTAGTTATCTTTTTTTTTTTTAAAGATTTTCGGAGTGTGTGTTATGTTATATTTTATGATTTTATGATGCTAAATAATTGTAACTCACTTGAGATGCTGAACACCTCATCCGTGTCATAGGAGAAGATATACGAAGATTTAAACCCACTCTTGTAGACGCGCATCAATGCCCTGTTGCCTTCATAATCCAAGAACTCATCCACTACATAAGAGTAGCCCTTGTCCAGAATATTCACCTCCACTGTGGCCTGATATGAGTCTGAATCTTTGGTCACCGTCGGCATATGTGGAACTAAATTTAAAAACAGCAAACAAAAAAAAAAGGATGAATGAAGCGGCTTTCAAGCGGCTTGATCGAAGACTTAAGTATAGCAATAATCAAGCCTGCAGTCCTGAAAACTGATTATCCATAGGGAAATAAATACTGTCTTTTTTTTTTACTACAAAATGATAAGCATGAGAAAGTGGAGCATTTGATAACCTTAAATTCTCCAACATCCCTCTCTTACCCTGGTTTTTCTTAATATCATTAGGTATAGGGAATCAATGCAATCGAAAGTCCTTCCGATTTTGAAAATTCGGTTATATTGTGTTTTAGCTTTTACAGGACTTGTTGTTTGTGGCCTTAAGCCAAAACTTTTTATCCTAATTTTGTTTTAAACTCTGTGTTAGTAAATTTAGTAGCTGTATGTTTGAAAGAAAAGAAAAGAGCCCTAACCTGTGCCATTTTATTCCCCTTATCGCAAGAACTTTATTTGTACCAAATATGAGTGATGATAATAACAACAACAACAGTTCTACCGTACCATTGCCGCTCTGTGCACTTGTGCCATTGTCAACACACTGAAAGTCATCAGCTCCAGTAGCTAGGATGAATAAACACATTAACCATGGCACCCGTTCCTGATTGCGAATCATCTCCAACAAATAAAGTGCTGTGAAGATAGTGTTTTCAATATAGTGTGATGTTACTTTTTAGTCAACGTTTAGTTTCTTTGGAAGTAAAAAAGTTTCTGCCTCGGAGCCCTGCTATTCTTCCAAAAGAGCTTAGTTTAATGTTCGTTACATCTGCACATTCCCAAACCACTGGTTGAAGAAAGGGTGTAATGATACTTACGCCTTTATTCAATAACAATATCATCACCTATATATCTCCTCAAGAAATAAGTGGTCGTAATGGCAAACGAAATTTGGCCATGCCCGTTCAATGCTATCTTAAATTTGAATGATTTTTACGACTTTTGTTCACATCCTCACTCGAGGTTTCTTTTTTGGGGGGTCGTTATGTTTCTTATGCCTATCTTTATTCAATAACTTTTTTCTTTCTTCTGGTCAACAGTCTTAATCTGTCGAATTTAATGGTTTGAAAGACCATTGAATCATATAAAGAAAGTATTTCACTCGCACAATAAAAACTGTTGTATTAAATATGCTGAATTTAGATTTTTTTTGTTTCTCCTGTAAAGTTTACCAAATTGTGACTTGCGCCCCTAAGCTATAATACCCGCGATTGCCTTCAAAATTATAATAAATAAATTCGCCTTACTTTTCCTATTTAGTTGATAGTTATCAACAATTTTTTTCAGAGGTTAACGTTTTTGGCAGTTTTTTTTACAACTGTCTCAAGTACAACTACTTTTTTTTTACCAGCGCTACATAAAAGCATTATTTTTTTATTAATTTAAAGAAGACTAATGTCTAGCGCATGCCTATTTCAATGAACTTTTTAGAAATTTTGTCTAATAAATAGGTAATATAATTTTTCATGGGCACGTTACTGATGAAAAAAAAACCAATGTATTTGCAGCTCACTAACTGACATCGATGGAAGCATGCAGTTGTGTTTACAAACCATAGCTAGCAAAGTATTCTCGAATTTTTTTTCTCTTTTATACCCGACGCGTAGGCCTTTGCTTAGAATATTAATATGAAGATGAAAGATTATAAATATTCAAATGCACGTGACCAGCCAGGGGTAATAGAATAGCCACAAAAACTTAAATACATTGTTAGTTGTACAAACCCTGCTTATATTTTACCTAAATGTAATATCGGTATACACCATCTAAAAAATTGCCAATCACTTACTTTACATGCATTTGAATTGTTCTAAATTTTCTTTAGGAATATTGCTGATTGAGATAACTATCCCTTAAATTACATAATAATGAGTAATAATTTTTCCTCCTGAAAAGAAAACAACAAACAAACAAAAAACTAAAAAAAAACGATTCAGGTTAACTTTGAGTAGGAATGATCTTATCGATGGTCAAAATACTCGGTTACGCACAGCGCCGAGATAACTATCCTAATACCGTTTCCAGCTCAAATTACTTACTACATGTAATGAGTAATAACTTTTCGTCATGAAAAAAAACAACAAAAAAACAACCAACCCCCCCCCCCTAAAAACCGATTCAGGTTAAATTTGAGTAGGAATGATCTTATCGATGGCCAAAATACTCGGTAACACCCAGCGACCGCTCTCTTAGTTCACTATTATGTCATCTTTATCAGTCTCAGCTTATAAGTTATATGGATGCAATCGAGTCGGAGATCTCAGGTACAATGTATATGTTGATCCTGAAGTAAGCAGAAGATCAAACCATTTATCTCGACTGTGTATAGTTGGTGATAACTAAAGTTTCAGCACACGACTCTGCAAGCGGCAACAACAATCTTCATTAGTCATAAAATTACATGTTTAATTATCATCTTGATACCATAGGGAGAAGCCTACCGGTACCTCTTGACGCCATCTGATTTAAATTCATTTTTCAAACTTTAATGCGGAAGCCGGTTTTTATTTGGACGACATTGGTATTGCCTATGGAAAGGATGTTCGGAGATATCTACTTCTTTATGGGTTCTTTTTTCCCTCTTTCTGTGCTTCCTTTAACCAAAGATCAAAGAACCTTAGTTAATCATTTTTGCACAGCTTGCAGGAGTGCCAATAGTTTAATACTACTTCTTGACAACAACAATTATTATATTGTTCCTGTCTTCGAGAGTCTCAAATGCTAATAGCAATGAACATTTTATTACAATAGCTGGGGTAAATTTAGCTTACCAGAAACCTTTTTTTTTTCCATGCTGTCAGCTTTATCAATGATTCAAAGTTGTAATAGCTGCTATCATCTAGTTGTAAATATTAATGTTATAGCCATAATAAAAATGTTTTAATCTTCTTTAATTTTGTTTAGGTGTTAAAGGCTATTATTGTTGTTGGAGGGGTGTGGATTATAGCTTTGTTTCACATAGTAGACAAATTATGTTGCATAATGATTTAGGCGTACTTGACAAAAATTAAGGGTTTGTCTGGAAGTATTTCATTTAGGCTGCTCAAGCCTAATTATATTTCCTAACTGCGTGTTCTTTTGTGACTAAGATTTGTGTTCTTTTGTGGCCTGAATACGTATCCACATCAAAATCAAATTATCATGTCTTTTAACTTGAATACAGAAATTCGTAGATTTTCAAGTATGCCTTATCAGCAGACATCAGGTGACTTTTTACCTAGAGTCCCACGTTGACCGTTAATAATATAGGCCTACCTAATTCAAGTCAAAAGGGTTTCACAAATTCAACAAATTTTAAGCTTCATCTTGTCGTTTCAATAGCATGGTAAAGTATTCCTCCTATACTTGAGTGTTGTTTGTGTTTCACGTCTGGGATAATACCGACATGTAACAATTTGTTTCTACTAGGAATTGAATTCCAGAGCTGTATCGATCCTCGATTGGTTAGTTACAGTTAAAAAAAAGAAGAATTCTTTTTCGCCGCTTTTTCTGACATCAGAAGAATTCCCACCGCGGCGCGAGGTTGACAAACATTCTTCCGTTTTCATTTCTTTTTTTTTTTTTGTAGAATATTAGAGACGCTATGTTTTAACAGAGGTGGTTCCAATTCGTTTAGAAAATAAATTTAAGTAAATTGTGAAAAGTAATTGAAAATGCAAGCTCCTTATAGTTAAAACCGTATCACGGTTAGAACAATATTATTGTTCATCTTTTGGAAATTCATACTTAAAATATCATTAAAAGAATAGTTGATAATTGGATTTCATTCCAAACATTTTAACTAAGACATTAAAAGTGTCTGGGTGTCATCCATCTTTAGGCATAAAAACGGTGTATGAACGAAAAAAAATTCCTGTCTTTTGATTAGAGAAGGGGGTGGGAATCTTGAGAGGGGTAGGCTTATTATTTCTCGATCTGCTTAATGTGCAAGATCTCATTAAAAAGCTTTTCTGAAGGGCTAGAGGCCAAGACACTGCTGTCGAAATCAAAATAGGTGGTAAATCCCAAGGACAATCGGGCTCTCTTAAGTACCTAGAGCATTTTGTAACAGAAAATGGGAGATGCAAAAACGAAATGACATCTAGAATTGAGATACCCAAGTTTAGAAAATGAAGAACATTTTCACACCACTCTCCATCAGTTGTACAGCAACAGAGAACTATGTTCGCAGTGTCCTTGTTGTATGGAATGGAAACATGAACCCTAGGCAAGAAACTGGACAAAAGGGTTTCGGCATTTGGAATGTGAGGTCGCTTTGGTAAAATAAGCTGGCAAAGAAAAACTATCAAATGAATATGTTTGTTAATTCTTAAGAGTACAGCCAGAACTATTGGAAACAATTGAGAAAAGAAAGCTTCAGTGATTTGGCCACAAAGTACGTTAAGAGACTTTATGTAAATCACTGTTTGAGGGGAAGGTTGAGGGCAAGAGGCAGAGGGCGACTGCCAAGGAGGGGGTAAAATTAATGATAATCATAAAGGTGCTGACAGGAGTGGAATGCACTCCCAGTCTTAAGTGCGAGAAGTTTGGTATGCTATTTCACGTCGACGTTAGAAGAGATGACACCCGATGATATTGATGATGATGATGATGATGATGATGATGATAATGATTATGATGATGATGAAAAGGCGGTGTTGTTTTTAGATATAAATCTCTCAATAATAATTATTTTTTTCACCCCTTTGTTGATACAGGCTCCTGTGATATCCTCGAGTGCGATACTTTATAGTTACTGTATCATCCAACACAGAAGAGCAAAATCGTCAAGGCACTACTCATAATGAATTTATTTTCTTTCTTGAAGAAAAACACATATATGTATACATTATTTGTTTGCATCAAATTTAAGTTACAAAGTATAATCTTGTAATATTTTAAGTCCCATTACCAGGTTTTCATTTAGACTCACAACATTTTATTGTGTGAAAACATCATGAAATCCTCGCTGATTAAATCGTTTCTCCTTCCCTATATAAATTAATTTACCTGGTAACCATGAACATAGGCCCTGGCTGGATAAGTCGTAGGCCTAAGCTAACTTGTATTAGGATCGGCATAAAAATTATCTCTTTTGTTTTGTCTCCAAATCTTGATATTAACAATTGAGCAGAATAATTACCATCAAACACATACCTTACCTCTTTACAGAGCCAATGAACTTATATGCAATGCGTTGAAACAGTAACAGTTCTTTACACTTATATCTTGTTATACAAAAAGTTGCAGATATTATCTATTTTCAGCTTCACAATACAGGGTATATCCCTTATATGATTTCTAAAGAGGACAAAATCATAAGTTTTATAGGATGGCAAAATCAATTATTAAAATTTGATGTATCTAAACGCCGGCTTACACAGAAAGTAGCAGCTTATCCAACACTCATACGCCTGGCAGTTTGCTTATCATTATCAAATCAGTATGTGCGATACAAAGTAGGAATTAACCCATAATCGGACCAAGAAGACGCACCTTAATTGTCGATGTCTAAACACCCCACTTGCTATTTTTCTCTAGTAAGATTTCACACACCCAGCGCATACATCGGACTGGTGTCAACAGAGACTTCGACCGCGGTCATGACTGGGTAGGCTACGAGGAGGCGTGATTCGTAACTAATAGGTTAACTTTGATAAGATTAAGATATTAAATGAACAGCAGGTCTATACTTGACCACACCATTGCATCTTTATGGGAGCATATTATCAGTGTCGGATATATTGCAGGACTATTGTATCTCTATAATTGAACATTTTGATTAAATCGAATTTGTATGCCTGTTTATCTGAATTGTGAAAAGAAGACCAATGAGATATTTTAATTCATTTTTATCCATTTTTTCTCTGCCTGCCGTGCACAGCTTGTTTGTTTTCCCTCGTATTTTTTAAACATCAAAGGTTTTTTACGCCCTTTCTTGATTGAAATTTTAAAATGAGTTGTTAATTATCTTTCGCATTGTAATCATATTACATGGACAGTGCATCTCTCTCTGCATAATTATCCCCATCGCGGCATTTAAGCCACAATGCCAAATAAAATGTCTTAACAAGGTTAAAAAGCACACTTTTAAAGATTAAATATTTTGATTTTTTGTCTTTATGACACCCACTTTTCTTCAATTAAATTATGATTACCGGCTACCCCTCTCTATCATTTTCTTCAGATATGCGTAATGTTGGCTACATGGCTTCTCCTCCTCCTCCTCCTCCTCCTTCTACTTCTTCTTCT
>BMAT01002036.1:81002-102047 GCA_019649035.1 Elysia marginata | reverse complement strand
TCTTCTTCTTTTTCTTCTACTTCTTTGCTTTCCTCAGTTGTGCAGAAAGTCCAGTCAGCTTGATGTATTGTGTCGTCAGGAAAAGGTCGTTTCTGCCCCCCCCCCCAGCTTATGCGTGTTATTAAAGTTTTGTGCACGGTGTGTTTCTCTTTCGTTTTTTATAATTTTTTTATAGAGGGCTCTCCGGTAGGAAATGCTGTACTGTTTGCTCTTATATGCCGCATTCGCACATGGCAGTTTGGCTGATTCCCATAGTACTGGTATGCTCTATCAAACTCTGGTCTTTTCGAGGCAGGCTGTTCATCATGTCATTCCTCATACTGGAATTGCAGCTTTTTTTTGTCTTCCATTTCTTAGTGAAGATTCACAGTCATTGCCATTATTTCTGCTTTGAAATTGAAGCAAACTGATCCTGTCGCCTTGGTTATATCCTATTTTGTGCAGCCAGGATTCCAGATGTGAATCCTAGCACTTACCGCGTTCATTTTTAACAAGGCTAACGATGAATGATATTGCTTTTAGAACAAACCTGCCCTGTACTTATACCAGGCTGTGTTCCTTTAAGGGTGATAGTCTTATCTAAATACAGTTTTTATGTGTTATTTATCTTATTTGAGAGTGTTAGTGTGGTTTTTTGTATAGTTCGATGCATTTCTTAATTGTTTAAAAACGAAACAATACAGTCCATTCCAATTCATCAAAACTTACCATTTGTTTGTTGGCTACATTTTATCAGGGCACAGTGCAATTCGTAACATTGGATGTAAAGATACAGACTACATTTTATTTCAATCCAACATCTTTAGACAAAGAGAAATATTGTGTACTTGTGACTTTTCAGGTCATAGGATATATGGGATTAGAATACTTCAAGTAGCTAGACAGACAGCTCACCTACAGGAAATGTACCTTGAAGATGCGCCAGTGCAATTTAAATTGGAACATTACTGCGTTATCAGAAATTTGCAGAAACATCTGCTGCAGCGTAGCGGAATACTGAGCCCCTCTTTGGAACAAGAGTTCTCTCACCGACCTTGTTGATGTAAAAATGAGAAAATTCACGACAACAATAACCGGTTATAATATCAACATGCGTCCAGTGTCGGCCACCGCAATACAGGCTTGTCACACCATCGTGAGTAGATGTCATAAATCTCTGTATCTTTCAATAAATTTGAGAGGGCCGACGCGCACAAAACCAATAATGCCAGACACTAGGCGGATCGGCTGTTAATACCAATTTTAAAGTCTTAGGTTTGACTCGGCCGGGGATCGAACCAAGCACCCCCCGATCTCTGAGCGAGTGTCTTACCGCTAGGCCACAGAGCCGGTTTGAACTTGAAGGAGAACTAGATACAGTTAAGACAGCAGATGATGCATTCACAACATGGATCGACACTTTCAATTTCAATAGTTGTTTCGCATTATCGGTATTTAATTTTTAAAGTCATATGATGGAAAGCTTCAACTCTCTATATTTGGTACATAACTTATTTGATTTACATGTTCATCATTTGAAGCTGAGACGGCTTACTTTGTTTGACTGGTTAGAATTTAAGTAGTCTAGTCTGAAATGATTCATTAACACGATGTGCGGCATTAGTTTCCATTTTGTTTTGTTTTACTCACTGCAAGTGCAAAGCATCGGGTTTATCATACGCTAAGTCTCCTAAGTATGGCCATTGAAATAGGGGCCATCAAAAATTAAAAAAAAAAAGCTTTCTCTTGTGAAATCCTGCAACTTGGAAATGATAGGCTCACAGTTCAGATCCAAAGTCGAGGAGTAATAAAACCGTCGAACTGAGTCAGTGGCCACGGATTTGATTCTATGAAAAAAGGCTCAAATTGCCTTTACAAATTTGCAGCCCAACGAATCAATTTTTATATTGCTTGAAATTTGTGGACTAGTCTATTATGTCTGAAAAAAAATTATGCCCACTGTTGCTGTAGGCTTACTGATACAGCCTATCTAATTAACATTTATAAAATTTAGCTTTTAGTCTTACTTTGTACAGTGTCGAATCTGTGTGTGCAGCTTGCTTACAGATTAGATGTTTATAAAAATTTACGAATACTTTTTGAGTTATCATGGTTCTACGACCTTTTTTTATTGTATAGAATTTAAAGGTTTTGTACAACACTAGGAATGCGAAAAAAAATTGAACGGGAGATAACAAAGTAAACATCTGAAGGACCAGGGGAAAACACTCAATAATTTTTTAAAACTTTGTATGAGAAAAAACTTTTCATTGGACAGTATTTAAATCGTCATGGTGACGGTTGTAACGCCTCTGTTGTATGGCCACATCTAGTCACATGACCATTGTGTCCATTTCCTCTAGTTCAAACATGGCTGTCTTGTTGCTGTATCCCTGACGATCGGAATTTCCGATTTATTTGTTTATTTTAGGCTTTAGTGGTTATAAAACCAATTATCCATCGGTTTTAGAAAAAAGTTCTTTTATTTGAAGACTAATGGGTATTGCTGAAACGAGTTCAACTGAATATTTGAAAAGTGCAGTGTAGGTTTAGGTTGCCCAAATGTAAACTTCAGAAGATCGAATCAAAACAAAAGGATACTCGTCTGGAAGAAAGTACAAGAAGAACCGTGTTTAGGCTTCGCTACACGTTGGGACTGGTAAAAACAGTTACATTTAGCTGCAGTGTTCTATTACGATGGCAGAAGAAAATGATGTCATAGGCTGTGCATCCGAGTTTATTAAAGGTTTGTTTCTTTTAGTTCTCTTGGGATGCCGTTCTCTTCTGCTAGATCTAGATGCTGGCATCTAGCAGTACAGTTGTAGAATGTAGAACAAGAACTTGCAGCATCATCAAAATCCTTTAGAAGATAATTGAACTACCTATCCTTATAGATCTAGTAGATCATCTTTTTGAAGTTCTTACTGGTGCATGTTAGTCTGTTAGATCTATTATCTAGATGCGAAACAAGATATTCACACACTGTGACACAGGGGTCACTGGGGTGCCACCCTACTCAACCCTAGCTTGAGAAGCCCAAGCTCCTCGGTATCAAAGTCTTTCTGACAACAAGAGTTGTCGGAATGAGGAGCTCTTTTTATTGATAGCAAACATTAACAATAAAATGAACTTTTGAAGGGGAACGATTCAATGAAAAGTAACGTAACTATTGAAATTATATAAGGTTTACAATGTTATTTGCTATAGAGTGACAATTTGCTCAGTTGCTATTGCTTGATGCCCAACTTCATTTACTTTCTTTTCAGTCTCTTTTAAATTGATCTTCTTCCTCCTTTCAAGCTTCTTTGTCTCTCTCTCCTCTCAATCTATTCTAATCTAGATCTAGAGCCAAGGCCTTGTTTCTTCTTTTCTATCTTGCTCTTCTAGATCTAGACACAGTTCAATACAATTCATATAGGGCTCAAGCCTATTTTTCAAATTTTCAAGAGATCGTGTCCAAAAATTTCTGTGCAGTTGAATGTATAATTTACAATTGGCAAAGGAAAAGTAATCAAGTAAGCTCACAAAATGTGTAAAACAAGGTGACACAAAAATTACCACATATATATCCTACTTGATTTAAAACTTCTATTCAAAACATTAAATTTCTCAAGGACTAACTATTTCTATATGATGAAGTGAAAGAACGAATAAGAAAAAGAACTGAGACAGATATTGACAAGACAAGTTTTTATTTTAGATTTTTGCCTCAAAAAACAGAAGAGTTATAAAATCACTCTGTACATAGCTATTATCACTACCTTAAAGAGTGACACCCCGGTGCAGAAATCCTGCTAGATCTGGATCTAGACTAGATTCTAGATCTAGACTTCTTTGTCAAAATGAACTAGATATAAATCTCTATATCAAATCAAAATTTAGACACCCACTTTAAAACTTAGCAGACCAAGTTAATTTCCATAGCAAATGAAGTCATTCTATGTTTTTGAGTTGGTGTATTCTATTTTCTAATTTCTATTACCTGATATTGTAAAAGCTAGATCTAATGTATGTTCAAGGTTTTTTTTCTTTGCAGTGTCTTTTAGAAGGGTGTTCTGGCAAAACAATAAAGTTTTATAACTTTTTGATGGCTTTTTTCTGGGGAATTTCTGTTTTTAAAAGGGCATCAAAGTGAGCGTTCGCTTACCAAAGTTTTAATATTTAACATTTGACAGAAGGTCTGTAAAACTAACGCTTTGAGTTTGATATTAATTATTATGCAAAATTCTGGAACAAAAACGCAGGGAAGGGAACTATCGATTCATAAATTTAGATTGAAGATTTTGAAGATTCTGAAGGAAAATCAAGCTATGACTATAGTATATCTAGATATTATTTACATCTAGGCCTGAAGTCACAACACTGTAGTAGCATACGTCTGACGTTAGCTTAGTTGTGAAATAGCTAGACGGTGTTTAAAGTCAGACTTTTTGCCGCATGCACAACAGTAACGCAGGCCCCCTTCTAGCTACTTCAGTAGTTTGTTAACTGTACATTTGTTCCTCGTTAACGGGAGCAAGAGCCATCGACGTGCGCAAAATCAGTTCCTGTTACTTTTCCCTTTCGTTTCCATGGTTCATCGGCTTGGCGCGTGTGCGGTAGACCGTGACGCTTGACTGCCAGCCTCATGTTGGCACGTGAAATTCACACCCCGGCTAGAAAGAGCCCGATTTAACATAGACATGCGAAAGAGCCTTCTTACTTCGCCGGGTGGCAAACCTGTGATTTTTTTTTCTTTTAAAGTTAAATGCCGAGAGAAATGGGAAAATTGAACTAAAAGGCTATCTTCAGAGCCCATCAACTTTGCCTTCAGTTTTATTGTAGCTGTTGTTGATTCATTTTTCTTTGTTAAACTTTAACTAGTCTATTCAGGACATCGCTGATTGTTCTGATGGTTGTTGTTTATTTATCAACTGTTTTCCCTCAAGATTTTCATAATTAAGGTCGTCGAAGTGGTTGAGTGTTTTTTTTAACATGAAACTAACAGCCCACTGCTTGTAGTCGAGCCCATGGACTTCAATGATCGAGCCGCATCAGTCGCCGTTGCTTGTTTACATAGCTAAGCTTAAGTCACGAGTTACACGACTTATCACATCCGCGTAAGTTAGTCACTGCTTTACGCACCGACTAGCGCAAGTTGTGTGTTGTGAATTTACAACTAGTGTAACGTCACGACTAAAACGATTTAGAAGGGCGTCTAAATTTACTACGGTGTTGTGACTTTGGGCCCTAACTGACACAAGATCTAAAAAATTTAGACCTCATTTTCGGTAGTTCCTGTAAAAATTTTAACAGGGTTTGTAACGCAATTTTTTTTGCCTTTTGGCCTTCAAACAAGAGTTTTGAATAGTCATGTAGCTTATTAATCTCATCATAGTTCATTTTAAATTGGCTATTATCGCTAATGTTGTAAGTAGGAAATCAGATGACAGATTTTGTTGGTGAGTAATAATATTATTATCAAACTTAAAGTTTTACACAATGATATTTGAATAGCACTGGTTCGTGGTATACAGCAAACAAATTGAAAAAATTGGAAATATAATTTAAAACTGAATATTTTACAAAATTATTTTGTCACTCTTACATAGTTTTGTAAATTTTATGCAGAACTACGTGTTTTTGTGGAAACGTCACCTATCAACTTTTAAAAAATGTTCAAAATTATTAAACAAATTTTTTTTTCATTTCAGATCGCCTGTATTTTGCCTCGTTGCGCACAAAACCAAAATCTACGGCACATACCCACTATTTCTGTGTTGATGATGAGCTTGTTTATGAAAAGTAAGAATAATAGAATAATTATACATATTAAATTTGTCAACTAAGATTCAAGCTGTCTTATCTAAAATTGTAAAAGAGATCTAACATTTTTTTGTTACAGCTTGTTATATTATTATAGCTGGGGACCTGAAACATCTTGCATCAAAGTTAATTTTAGTAGATATGGCAATTTACATGTTCAAAAGTGTGGCTGAGTTTATAATGCATAGCTGCATAGCACTTTTCAAAAGTCAAAGACAGCTTGAAATTATCTTAAATGTCTAAAACTTAGGTAGTAGATTTTTGCTTCCTTAGGTTTGAAGCATTAAGAATAAGAAGAAAAAAACAGGAGGTGTTTTCTTTTTAGTTTATTCCTTACACCCAAATTCTTATGACTTGTTTAAAAATGTGTTACAATTGTCTTAATAGTACCAATAGTTTACTCTAAAGTTTCAGTCTTCACTCATGGAAAAAAAAGACATATTTAATGTTTTTTTAAATATGCTTACTTGAACTTGAAGACTTCTTTTTACTTTTAATAATAGTAATCTGATAAAATTTTTATAAATGGAAAGAGGCAAGTTATCAATTCATTTAATCTTTCTGCTGTTTGGGCAATTGATTTGGATCACTTTAGATTTCATTTTAACTAATTATTTTTGTGATTCTGAACTTTGTTTGTGATGATGGGCAAAGTATATTAGGTGATGGACTGCTTAAATTACTCTATCCCTAATTTAAACCACAACAGAATGATAGAGTGTGAAAAAACCTTATGGATTAAAAAGAAAAGAAATCATATCATATTAAAATGCAAAATGCAAAATCAGTTGGATAATAGATAAAAATCTTTTGACAACCAGTTGATTTTGAGTGTGACATTTTCAACATTGTTTGGTTAATTTACTTACAATTTATAAAATTATGATATAAACTAAATATGGTGTAGTTCTCCTGCTTAAGAATCAATTCATTTTTACTTAGTAAATAGCACCATTATTATTTTTATGCATCTTGTTTCATTCAGAAAATACTATCCATTTTCATAAATTAAAATGAACATTTTCACAATTTTTCAGAGCCTCACTCACAGACTTATTTCATAGTGTGACCTTTGTACTTCATGACTGACCTTTAACTCTTTTTAATTTTTTTTTGTCTAAGTTTCTATGCGGACTTTGGGCCAATCAACCTAGGGCTTCTCTACCGTTACTGCTGCAAGGTGAACAAGAAGTTAAAATCATTTTCCTTGGCGAAGAAACGTGTTGTCCATTACACCAGCTTTGATGCTAGGAAGAGGGCAAATGCAGCATTTATGATATCAGCTTATGCTGTAAGTCTTACCTGATGACCATTGATGAATAATTTTCAGTTAATGAATTTTTTTTTATACATTATTTTTCTGTAAATCTGCCTATAGGAAAACTATTTCCCCCGCCCTAAAACTAAAAGTCTCTTATTGATGCTCTTGAATCAAAATCAATCATAAAGAAGTAATTTCTCAATCTCTAATGTGAAAGATAAAAAATAGTAGAACCTAAAAAAGGTACACCTGATGTTGAATCAAATGCTAAACATGTAGCAACTGTAGCAGTATCACAAAATAAGTACCTCTTTATGTCAAAATTCCACAGACTCATCTTGTGATTCTGCTACTCAAATGTGATTTTAGATTCACCAAGCAGTATTAGCAAGCTGTTCAAATTTTCTTTATTTCTTATAAAATATGTCAGGTGTTTTTGCTAAATATCATTATTAGACCTTTGTCAGCTTTCTCCTGAGTTTTAACCTCAATCTGATTTCTGGAGTCAGCTATCTACTGTATCAAGAATTGGTGTAAAATTGCATCATACGTTAGATGTTCAGTTTAATAGTCCATAAAGGTGAGATAAGCAAATCTTGCCATGTACCATGATTTAGAAGAAAATTAAAGATGATTACCTGTGACCGTTTTATAACTTTATTAGTAACTATTTCTAAAAACAGAAAAGTTGGCAGAATCTGAACAAATTTTGGGTATCAAACAAAACTTAAGTGCTTTGTTTTCCTTCTTTTCATCTCAACCTATTCCCGCACATTATTATTTTCTATCCTTTTTCATGTGTCAATTACATTGACTTTTTAAGTTGAAAAACTTAATTCTGCATTCCCTTTTCAGATAATTTATTTGAAGAAGACACCTGAAGAGGCATACAGACCGTTGGTAGCTGGTTCAAATCCTCCATTTCTTCCATTCAGGTCAGTTGATGCGATGTGTAATGAGATAGGAAGGACTGTTACATGATTAGTAATTGGATTTCAACACTAGTAACAAAATTTTTCTGTAGTCAATCTCATCATGAATCATGCACTCACCCCAGTTTGGAAAATATTTGAAATAAAAATAAATAGAAATTAACATATTGCGTCTGAGAACTGCTTTTTTCCATCTCCAACTGAATCTCTCCATCTCTAACTTTTGAGAAAATTGCATTTCAAAATTTGAATCTAAATTTGTCCACTTATAAAAGCTGCGATTATATCTCTGCAGAGAGGCTGAATTTCGCTTATTTTTTTAGTCAGCTACAAAAATACACCAAGACTTTCCTATTGGGCATGCTTTTGCTGATTTCATCAAAATTGGAGATGGAGTAAAGCAGTTCTCAGGCAACGATATCTAAACAAGGCTCTTACAGACCTGTGATTCATACAGATTAAATCAGTATATACTGATTTTTTTGGCCAAAATGTTCAATATTACTGATTTTCTGATTTTTATTACAAAACACTGATTTTTTTTCTGCTTGGCAAATATCACTTAGTGAGCCAAATGTCAAGGTTAATTTCCCAGTTTTTTAAATTTTTTGTTTGTTTGTTAATAATCTGAAAACAAGCTATCAATCCTGTACCAAAATTACCGTGGGCCTTCTTTATTATTGGAGTCTTTAAATTTTATAAATTTTTGTTTATTGGATGTTGACTTCCAAAGAAGAGTGACTACCACTGTGTACCTTTAATGACTAATCTCATTCCCTATAGTCCCTTCCTTCAGGATGAATTATAATGGGTTATTTGAAATCTTCAGAAGGATACAAGCATTAGACATAGGTGTAAAAAACAAACGAAATAGGTATTGATGCACTTAAGAAAGCTTTGGGAAATAACTTTTTAAAATTTTATTGTTCCTTAGGAAAATACAGTTAAAAGTCCGAAAGTGTGGTTGGCATATACATTAATATGTAAATGGCATTTTTATCTTTTGTCATTGCAATTGCAGAGATGCTTCCTTTGGGCCTTGTTCATATAACCTTACATTGTTAGACTGCCTTCATGGCTTGAACAAGGTGAGTGTTTTTTTCTTTAACAGTATCTTTGTTTTTTGTTTGTTTAGATGCTTCATAGAGGGATGAAGCTAAGCAAACTTTTTATCATCCTATGCATATTTTGCTAGTTTTAAGAACACAAAAAAGGCCAGTAAGCATTTGACATGTAAATATTCATATTGACGGTTATTTAACACCAGTCCTTTTATCACTATAAAGTATAAAGTTTAAGTCCATGATGTTTTGTAATATTTGTATTTCCGTGACGCTTTTTAAGGAATACCCAAGCAGTGTTCTGATGATTCTGACAAACCACTCATTTTTGAAAGATGGCTATATGATATCTGCTAATACTACTGATAAAATTGCTCTCTGGTATTTTGTTAAACTTACACAATATTAAATTATGACTTATGGGAAAATGATGGTCTTATTTCATGGTTTTGCAAAAATGCTAATCATGAGTTTTATCCACAAGAAATGTTACTTGTGGCATGGCAAAAAAAAGCTGAAGTTATCAAAAGAAAACTTAACTGTAACAAAACATGCGGTTTCTTTAAAATATCATCCATTTTGAAATTGCTGTGGTTTTTACACTGTGGAAGTCATTTCAAATGCAACAAGAGAAGGTAAAAATGAAATGTTTTGTAAAAAATGGATTGTTTTCTTTTTTTCTAGGCTCTGATCAATGGCTTTTTCAATTTTGAAACATTTGATGTTGAGGAATATGAACACTATGAAGTAAGTAAAAAACCTGCAATAATTAGCTCGCTCAATTTATAGTAAGAATCAAACAAAAGGCCATTTCTGATAAGTGTAATCTTTTCTTTATTTGAAATTAATGAAAAAAAAATTTCATTGGCATATTTTTAATCCATTTTGTTTAGAACAAGTTCACTGTAATTAAAATTTAATCGCCGAAATATCAATACAAGTGATTTTTTTTCTTTGATAATTTTGTCTTTTAACAGATTTGATTTGACAGTAAAAAAAGGTTTATGAAATCAGGAAGTTGTATTTATTATTTGTGCTAAGTTTGTTTTCTACATTTTTTTTTTGCAAAAAAAAGGTTGTATTTTCTTTTAAAATCAAGGCAAACCATTCTCTTTGTTGATCATGATAGCAGTATAGAAGAAAGGTAAGAACAGCCCTATCTAAAAACTGTGGGGGTACAAATGAACCAACCACAGAAAAAGGTCCCAAATCTAATCTAGGGTGGTGCTTTATTATTTGCAGAAAGTAGAAAATGGTGATTTCAACTGGATTTTGCCCAACAAATTCTTGGCTTTTTGTGGACCTCATCCTAAGTCAAAGTTGGAGAATGGTAAAAAAAAGTTTATTCTGAAGATATTATGGGCATGTTTTTTTTTTTTTGCACTGAACTAGTTTCGTTCTATTTCTGTCTTCTCGGCATACTTTATGTCATTCATCAATATCACTCAAATTTGCAAGCCTTGAACCTATTTTAATCCCTCTTAGTTTTTTCTTTTCTTTTTTTTTTTTTTTGAGTGATCTTGCAAACAGACAAGGAGTCTGCAATTTGTGAAATTGATGTTGATGATTTGTGATTTTTGCTTTGGTGCAGAGAAGTTATGATGCTCCACCTCTAAATCAGTCAATTGAACTTATGTGAACAAAAAAATTCAAATACTTAATTATAGTTTTATACTTTGAATAGGTCAGATAAGTGCTCATGTAAAAAGAATTGAGAAAAAAATATCAAAGAAGTTAAATAGCTCCTAACATACTCTGCATCATAGCTGTTCTGAGCTGTCTTTTCTGTCCTTTTCCCTCTTCTCAAACTTGTCAATTAAAAACAAAAACAAACCTATCTTAGACATAATAATCTTCCTCTGGGTGTAATATATGGCAGCGAGTGGAGAACGGGGATATGAATTGGACTGTCCCTAAAAAATTCCTTGCCTTCAGCGGCCCCCATTCAGAAACTGGCATCTTCAATGGTATGGTTAGCGTTTTGTAAAGGCACTGTAAACAAAAGCTTACAAGTTACAGATTTGCTTTTTCAAAAATGAATTTTTTTTTTTTGCATGATTCATTTGGTAGCATAGCATGTAGTTTGTTACATTCATCTATAAGGGTGTCCACTCATACAGCCAGCTGTATCATTATCTTTAAAAAAATGATTTTTATTTTTTTATCACTATAATTTTTTTGTCTCTGAATGTTGTGGAATTATTTTATTTGCCATTTTCCCTCTTTAATAGTTTCCCTTTTTAAAGCCTCAATAAAAGATTTGTGGCTGTTTACCTTTTCATTCAATCTATTAGTGAACACTTGGAGTTTTTTTTGCTATAACTCAAAAGACTGAGTTTTAAAATTGTAATATCCATGGTCCACATTAATTTTTATTGTTAAACAATATTAATGAAGGAAAAAAAATGAGGGAACATTTTTAGACTTATTAGTGAAAAATAATTTTTTTTTTGTTGGGTTGCTTCAAAGTATTTACTTTTCAATTTATCTTCTGATTACGACGGCAATCTTTTTATAGGTAATTTTGTGATAGCTAAAGCTTCAAGTAGTGTTTTTGACTACTGTTTATTGCTTCTTAATACTTTAAGAAAAAAAAATGGGTAGGAAAGTTATAGACCAAAAGATAAAATTCGGGAATCTAGGGGGGTACTGAAATGTTTGTTTCTCTTTTTGTAAATAAAAAAAAAAATCCACCAATGAAATGAACATTATTTGAGGAACATATCCTCAATCATTGATAGATGTCAGTGCTTATTATGAAGCTGAGGGGAAAGCTACAATGACCTTTTTTAAGGCATCCTGTTTGCAGATGCAGAATATAAAAGCATAGAACATTCATCATCCCCCTTCTCCACCATCTACTCAGCTCGCTTTATTTTTATCACTATATTTAAAAAAAAATATAACTGTTTATTTTTAGTTCAACCATTTTATTTTAAAAATGTGCGTTAATGGACCCATTCACTATCTTAACTAAATCAATATTTTGTAACTCTTTTAAGCTTGGCAAATCCAAAGCCATTTATATTTTTTCCTTTTGATGCATTATTATTTCTAACCTCAATAGTTTTATAGCACTCTGTAGTTTCTATAGCTAACCTGATTCAAACAAATTTTGTTTTTGTTTTTTATTTGATGCCTGTATTTTTATCTGCAATGTTGCTGTTTTTGTCCTTTAATTACCATGACTCTTTTTTACACATGTCAGGTATATTTCATTGTAAATCAGGTTCATTGTCAGGGTTTTAAAAAATATCTAAAAAATATTACAAACTTTCCTGTAAAAAGAATGATGCCCATCTATGACTTTTTTTTTAAAGAAAAAGTGCAATGGGTTGAAGCTTTTATAGTAGAACTCTTTGCCCTCACCCCCCTTTCCTGGAAAAAAAAAGTTTCTCGGCTCTATTCCTAATTGAAATAAAACCCTTAACTCACAGAATGAAATAGTTAAGATGACTTATCTAACTTTACTCCATATTTTGTTCCTTTGGCTAAAAGTAAGCTTAATTTCAAAAGATGCATTTGCTGTTATTTCTGTATTACATCGCATGTTCACAATTGATGGAATGCCTGCTTATGTGCTTCAAATATTACAAATTTAGAGTTGCCTAATTGTACATGGTTTAAAAAATGAACATAATATCTTAAGTGCATTATGATTGTCTACAATTTGAACATTTAAGTGTCTTCAAGAGTTTTGCAACTAAAGAAGCTGTTTGGTAACAATTTGACCTCATTAATAACTTTTCCAACTAGTGAGAAGTCTGAATGTTTTCATCAAATAACATTATTAATAGGGCATTTTAATAATTTTAACAAGACAGAAATGCAAGTAATTCAGATTAAAACAAATCTTGGTACAACTGTTCTGTTTTTCTTTTTTTTTACATTTAACGTTACACACATTGTTTTCTTGTTATTTTCCAGCTGAAGACATGGATCTACCTAGTGCATAATTGTTAGAAAATTATATTAAGTCTAAGCATTGAAACTAACTTAGTATCTAACCATGTTTTTTGGTAGCCATCATAGTCAATAACTTTGAAACATATATGACATTGGTATGACATAAAAGTGGTAAAATTTTCAAGTTGACCCATGAAAGTTTTCTAAGGAAAATACTGCAAGCAAAGGGGGAAAAAAAGCTTCTGACGTATCAAATTTTGTTTGTTCATCAAGACAAAATTGCAAATGTTTGTAAAGAAATAAATTGTCAGAAATTAAAAAAAAATATATTGAAACTTGTTACTGTAAAATAGCAAGCAACATTTTTTAAATTTATGTGCTAGATCTTCAACGATATGTAATAAGTTAACATGTAATTTTTACAGGACGGGGTGTGGCTTTGGTCACTTTCATATGTGTAGTCAGCCTGATCATCATGTAATGAGGAATGACATTATTTTATTAAATTACATGTATTAAGACAGCTTCCAGTTGGTTTCTCACTGGCAGTTGGCATAAACTACCTACCTTGCTCATTAGAAGAAAAAAAGTGGCGATAGCAAAAGCACTTAGAGAAGCAAATAATTTTTTTCGCTGCTTTTGGGATTTAAAGACAGGAATTGATGAGCTTTAAATAGGCGATTTAAAGTCATACGTCCAATATAATTGGCTAAATATTCAGTTTTTATCCATCCACACATGGTATTGAGCATGTGCCATTATTATGTATGCTGATTTTGGCCCAAGCCAAGAAAAACAATACTGCAAAGCCAGTCATGTTAGCTAACAAAAGCGATATTGATTTTCTATTAAGTAATGGAAATTCTGTAAATGAAAAAAATTGTAAAATACTCCATTGTAATATGTAAATCTATTTAGTATGATTAATTCCTGCTTGTATGGTTCTTAGGCTGCTTAAGAAGAGATGAAACATAGTAAGTTAAGTAAATATATTCTTTGGAATTGTCATGACTGTTTTGAAATGATGTCCTTCTCCTAACCAAATTCATAATGAGCTACTGATAAAGGCAAATGAAACTTTCTCCTGTCTGAGAAAAATCTTATAATTATAATAGATAGTAAGTAACATTTATATTTTCTTTTGTAGCTCAAAGCGCTTTACATTAAGATTGGCAATAAAGAACAACCACAAAAAAATATTCACCATTTAAGGTTTAGACCAATGTTTGTGTGACACATCAGTCAACTTGGGCCTACCAATCGTAAGCTGTTGATTTGTAGCCCTACGTAAATTTGCTTGCTTTGAAGTTCAACTGCGTTAAGTCCTCCTCTCACAGTTTTCTTTCTATCTCCTACCTTTTAATATCAACATGGTTTGAATCGAAAACAAATTTTAAGCTTTAAGTAGCAGCCTATCAAATATAGCCTGTTAATTTTGATACATTAAGTTTTACCCTTTTACATGTATCTACAATTTCGTTATAAACTTCTTTTATTTAAAAATAGAAATCTGCTCTAGTCTATAAGCTCACACTTACAAACAGAAGGGTCTAATCACAAATAGCGTCAAGTGTCAATCTCACTTGAAGCCTATATGTGATCAAGCCCTTCATGTAGTTGTATAATGTTATTAGAGCAATGTGTGCATACAAACCACTAATTACAGTTTTGCAATTCCTTTCCAGGATATCCCCTTCATGCTCCGGAGGCTTACTTCCCCTACTTCCGCAAGCATAATGTCACCTCTATTGTGCGACTCAACAAAAAAATTTATGATGCACGTCGGTTTACTGACGGTGGTTTTGACCACCATGACCTTTTCTTCATTGATGGCAGTGTACCCAGTGAGGCCATAGTAAAGGCTTTCATTGATCTTTCTGAGGCAACAGATGGAGCTGTAGCTGTGCACTGTAAAGGTAAATAGGATACAAAATTGTTACAATCTGTTTAGCAAGGGCTGTATAGTTCAGCTTCATTCATTTATAGTACCAATGCTAAGATACTGTAAAATTCCTTTTTGTATCACACGGCAATACACTTCGCACCTAGTTGATATTTTCAAATTTAAACCCCTGTATATGTTTATTCGGCTATGGTTGTGCCTATTATAGATCCATAGTTGGCCATAGCTATTGTGGTTAGTCTTGTGGTGCAAATAGAACTTCTCAAGCATGATGCTCTTGTCAGTCAGAGATCTAGGTGAAAGGTCCTGCATCTGAAATTTCCATTTTAGTGGAAGTGAATGGCTAAGTGGTCTATTCGTCTGATCTCTCGCCTTGCTAGTTGGTAGGTGGCGGTGAGTGATAAGAGTTCAAATCCTACTTTGTTCATGTTCTGCGCGTACTGTCTTGTTCTGTCTTTCGCCCTGTCTGTTGCTAGATCTAAGTTTGTGATGGTCTTTCTTTACCACTCTACCTATTTTTCAATCACCTGATTTTGACTTCATATTCTCATCTCACAATGACGAAACAGGCCAGAATTCTGGATCTTTAGTTTTTTCTTTAATCTGCCTGGGCTGACCACGCGCATCCCCAAGGGATGCTGATTACTAGGGATAAAGATGTCAGAGCGCAATTAATGGCCCCACGAGCGTTCGAATACATGGGCAGGTAACTGAGTGCGCTAGAAACCTAAAAATTAGCTTATTCTCACCCCGAAATAAGCCTTGATCACGTCGACTGGATTTATCTATTTCACCGTGTTAATCAAACCTTCCTCTTCAATTGGATATTTTTTATTTTGAAATGCATTGGAAAACAAGATTTTTACAGTTGCTTTAAATTAGAGGGTGAAAATTCAGGAATGTTAGTGAAAACTTTTTTAATTTTATTTAACTAGCTTATTCCCGGATAGATTTTGTTTTTTATTTTTCACTAACATCAGGAAAACCTTTAGTTTTCAGGAGTAACAAAAAGTATTGCAGACTCAACAAAATCTAAAAAGTTACAGCGCTTTAAAGTTACTGTGGTATATCTGGCCCCTCTGGATACTACCCATGTCTGCGGTGTTATAAAATTAAACAGCAAATCCAACTTCAAGAAACCGAGAGAACTTTGTAGTCTCTTGACAAGAATTTCAATAATGTTTTGCTAAGTGTCAGCGCCATAAAGAACGAAAAACACCTTTTAATGCCTTTCACCAACCAATGGTTGATATAGATCTCCACCATTTTGCCCCTCCATAATTTCATACTTCTTGGTCTGTTGTGAAGCATCACAGATTTTTAGAACAGGATGCTGTCAAAATTGGTTTAAACAAAAACTACCGAAGAGAAAGCAAAACTTGCAAGAGAAATAGTGTTGTATGAAAATATGGACAAAGATGGGAGAAAAAAATATACAAACAACTGACAAATGAAATAATTTAGACCATTGCAAAAAATACCCTACAAGACGAAAGACAAGACCAAAATAAATGGAACTTAGAAAAATGTTCACACAAACTTATCTCATACTCGTCCACTAACACAAGACAATAAAGAAGAAGGAGAGCACTCAGTGAAACAGTACATGAGCATCTATAGAGAGACATTTCCAAATAATATTAACCTCTAGCATCACATTCTTGAGGATCACTGCCTTGAGTTCATTAAGAAATTTAATTTTCGACTTGCGTTTCATGGAGAGCAAGGCAGAGAAATGCTGCATTCTGCAGTTGCAAAGATAGAGAGAAGGATGCGGGCATTCGGAATGAAAACAAGAAAATAAAATATGTGATGGAAGTAACTACTTTGCAAACTGCACCAGAAGAAAACCGAAGAAAAGAAAATGTAATCATTTTCTATCGAACAATAGACCTACTGTATATAAGTTGTAAATAATTTTGACTGTGAACTTAAAATTGTGAAATATGTAGCTAACCCCTCTACATTGACAAATTTGTCCGAAAAGATAGAAACTGACTTTCCAGTACATGGGTAGTATCATTTTGCCACATTTGCAATTAAGATCAAACAACCCTAAACTATTAACGCTCCTATTATCAAGCAAAGTCCTGTCCATTTACCCCAGGGTTCCACAGCCGCTGGCATCTCAATGGATAGCCAGATGGAAAAGAGCTCAACCCTCAACAACCCCTGTTGAGTCCGCAGATATTTCTACAGTTATTTTTTCTTCTATAAATTGTCTAACTCCGTATCAAAGAACGAATAAAATCTATCAGGGAGAATTAAAGTTACAATTTTTTAAAGTCTTTGAAACTATTTTACAAATTCTAAGAAAAATAGCAAAACTTTAAGACAACCTGTGAGCCTTCCATATATCATCTCAATGCAAAATTTGGTATGGTAATGAAGCTCACAGTATCCGCATTTTTGCTGTACTATTCTTTCTTACCAACAACCAATGAGAAAAAAGTTATCACGCCTACAAACACACTCATAAGCACTCTAAAAATCTCAGAATTCGTTGTCAGCGCAGGTAGATTTTTTGGGTGTGCAGGGCGAGATTTGACCAAAACTTGACCTCGCGGGCGTCGTGGATGGGCTTTCGCTGGGTGGCTGTACAGGTGAACTAACAGTTGATTGTTTCGTTGCCGTGTTCTATGGAATGAGCTGAAAGAAAACGAAAGTTAATACAAAGCTTAGTCAATAGCATCAGTAATTAGTCAGTACTAATAATCAAGTGCCATCTTCGGTATGAAGGTTGGCAACCATGTCTCTCCATTCTTCTCTGTTCTTGGCCTTCCGTTTTGTATCTCCATAGCTTGTTGACCCTGACCATTCCTTTACATGGTCCATCCAGTTCCTTCTTGGCCTTCCCTGTCCTCTCTTCCCTTCAATTTTCCCCTCTAGGGATAGTTGTAGCAAAGGTCCCGAGCTGCCTCTCATGATGTGTCCAGCATACCTAAGTTTCCGCTTCATAAGTTGTTGCAACAGTCTTTTGCTGAAATCAGTCATTTGTATAATATCTTTGTTGGTTTTCTTTTCTGTCCATGGGACCTTGAGAAGTCTCCTGTAACACTACCTTTTGAACATCTGTATCTTCTTTTGAACCGTCTTGGAATGGGTCCATGCTTGACAACCATAGTTGAAGACTGAGAAGATGTAGCACGCCAGAATTCTTTTCAATAACATCAGCAAAATTTGATAGAACAACATCATAACACAATAATGGCTATGGTAATGGATATAAAATCTTCCCTGCCAGTCTTAGTCTTTTGTTTATGTAAAGTTATCTTTTAACCATTAGTTTAAAATTAGTTTTGAGAACTCATTATTTACTATATAGAAATAAAAAAACCACTTGTTTACCTCTATAATAAAAATAATAATGAAATTATTTCCAAGCGCCTCTTCCTACATGTAGGCTCGGAGCTCTTTACAATAGTCTACCCAAACAAACAATATACACCCATAACTCTAAAGTTTTGGCTATATAGTAAGTAAGAAATTTTTTAAAACGTTTTCTTTCCCTTCCTCCATTTTTTTTCTTATCCAGCTGGACTTGGGAGGACAGGAACTTTAATCGCATGTTACATCATGAAACACTACAAATTTACGGCAGCAGAGGTTATTGCATGGTGTCGAATCTGTCGTCCAGGGTCTGTCATTGGGCCACAACAGAACTTTTTGGAAGAGTAAGTACATAACTTCCTCCTTTTAAAATAGATCACCAAAATAAGGCATTCAAGTATGAGTTATGAGGTTATGAAAGCCATTATCATGTATTTTTTCTTGCACAGGGTTTGTCATTTTTCAGTTCTTTTTCTTTTTCTTTTAGCCTGAGAGACTAAATGAACAGACACATTTGAACAAGCTTGATCCCATGAACATTGAGAATTCAGTTCCCCTAAATGACATTTTGTATAATTTTTTAACTCATCGCAAGGATTTTCAGTTATTTTCATGAAATTTGAGTGGCATCTCAGCTTGCAACCTCTATAATGTCTCGCAGCTAGTCTAAATGAGTCAGATATTGCAAATTTCACTTTATAACACATTGATATTTTGAAAGAGCTTCCAAACATCTAATCTAAAACTGCATGAAATTGTCAACATTTTTGGGAAAGATATTTGATTTCCCTTTCAATAATAAATATTGAGAAAAAAGCACTAAATCTATATTCCAAAATTTTAAGGTTCTTCTACATCCAGATCAAATGGGATAGTTAGGACGCATTTATCTTCCATCATTGAAACATGTGAAAACCCTAAAGACTCTTGTTTTTTGTAAAAATGTATGATATTATGGAGGTTTGTTAAAAACTTTGTTAAAGGCCTACAATTTGTTATTTATTTCCACATTTGCGTTCAGACGTCAAGCCTGGCTGTGGAATCAAGGGGATAGGTACAGAGAGCAACACGGCAAACCTCGGCGGGAAAGACAAACATCTGTTTCCAAATTACTCTCAGGAGTAGATGACATGCGTCTTGATGATTCTATAGAGAATGATAATCGTTACAGTGACTTGTATGATAAAGTGAGTTTGGTCATAAAAACCTTTTAAAAAAGATCAAATTGTCTCGCATATGTGTTCTTTAAATTGTTTTTTAGTTTTATTTTGGAAAATCATATCTTTTTTAGCTTAAGGGAAAGTTCGTTATAAAGCCTTTATTTGATTTTTTTCTTCATTTTACTCCATTTTAGCAATGAGTTACTGTTACTGAGTATGTTGTGGAAAAATTGTTATTGAGAAATGGAGACAATAAACTATTCAATTCAGAACTATTTATAAGATTAAAAAAAAAAACCTTGACTTTTTCGAGTAAGTTAATCAATTACTTATATATATTCAATGCAATGTCATCCTTTTTTTTCTGTTGCTACCCACCAAAATTTATATTTAGAAAGTTTCCTTTAACTTGAACGCTTTGATTTCTTAGTCAAAGTAAACCTATATACAGATTGCTTCTGGGAATAAATTGTGGTAATTTGCAGTAATATTCTCACTGTTTTAATTATTTCTGTCATTTAATTTTTAAGTATTTAATATAAGTATATATTCATGAACATTTAATTAAGATATTTACCTGTTTAGGATGTGATAATCTTAAGTTTTAGCTGATATTGCATGGGTTTTCCCCTCAATAGTTTCCGTTTCCTTAAGTCTTGAATTCCAAAGGTCTACAGACATGTGACCTGAACATCCGTAGTTTTGTCTCCCCATCACTTATTAAGCGAGACCTTATTTTTAAGAGGAGAGTAGTCAAGATTTGTAAGTATACCATCGCTCTGATTCTAATGTGGACATTTGTTTTATACCACTCTTTTATCATCAGTAATACAAAATAATAGTTTTGTGTCATGTGCATCTGTAGAGTCTGAATTACACCATACTAATATAATCCGCTCGTGTGAATGAATTTGATGAAGATGATAATACATAGCTATCTTTTTTTTGGTTGTTTTCAGCATCTCTACTCAGGCCCAGTTACCAGAAGCTCAGGGGAACCGACTCAAGGAGATAAACTGAACCAGCTGAAATTGCTGCGGGGAAAACACACGAGGTCTGCAACCACAGGGGCTATTATGTAAGTAAAGTGTGTGTGTGTGTGTCAGTGTCTTTCTCCTGTTTTTGTGTGTTGGTGTGTCTTTGAACAGACAAATGAAATAGACTAACACAACTTTTGAACAAATTCTTTACTTAACATTGATTATTTTGTTTCTTCTTACTTAGCATCATAAAATGATGCCACAGACTATTTTTGCTGTAATCCTTTGTGAATCAAAGTAGAATTTCAAACTTTAACTCTGAAATTAAAGCATCACATGAAAATTATTATTGATATGGCTTAACAATTATTGTAAAATTAATATTAGTAATAACATTGTTTACTATCCATTGCTCCGTTACATTCTTTCTTGTAAAGAATCTTAATGAGACAAAATAGGTCATACTCTCAGGTTCAGGGCATGAAATAAGCAGTGAACAGGTTCTTTTGTACAACAATACTATAGATTGATGAAACTAATGAAATCTCACCGCCTGGGTTGTGCAATTTTTTTGAAAGTGCTTTATTTAATTTGGGTTATTACAAGCACTTGCCTCTTTCACTTCAATTTCTAAGAATTTGCTTATGACTTTTAATCCTAGCTTTTATTTCCTCTGATTTTGGCTTTAGTTTTTTCTTCTTCCAATCTTTGTTTTTACCCTTTATCTC
>BMAT01002036.1:7225-24187 GCA_019649035.1 Elysia marginata | reverse complement strand
TTCTAATATTAACAGACCTACAATCAATATGGTTAATATGAAAAAAAAAAAGACCCCACAGATTCATGTATAATAAATCAGTGTGACCATATATTGGTACTCACAAATTCTGGTATTTATCAAGACATAAAGGAAAGTGCAATAATGGACATGTGCTGCTTGCAGTGAACCGGCACCCTCTTTGAAACAATAAAGATTCTTTTAATAGCTTTAAGAATTAGGGAGTTTGAAACAGTCAGGTATCAGGACTTATCCCTTATATACAGCAAACATCACACTAAGATGCGAAATAACTTTTAGCCTTAGAAAAAAAAGCGACAGCAGCCTGCTTCATATTGTCATAATTACACTATAAACAATTTCGTTCACTTTCAATATGCTATGCTACCACCAATAAAATCATAAAAGCCACTTACCTAAATCTACTTGTCTCTGCTGATTCTTTGGCTTGGATGAGAGCATAAACAGTTCCATATACATTTTGACTAGTTGGGCATACCTTGAAGAAAAGTTAGAAAACAAAATTTAAAGCTAAAAATTTAAATGAGGAAAACTTTCTGAAGCACCTTCCTTTCGCATGTACAGTACAACAACGATTTATACAAAAATAGTTGATGAAATAAATAGAATATCACCAAGCCACTCTATCTTTGCAATAATAGAAACTTTCAGAAAAGCTGAAAGATATATTGGTTGCTAAAGTTAAAAGTCACACTCCGAAAAATTATCACCAGAACTTACATTAGGTTTTGATCTTGCCGGCTAACACAGGCCTATCAGCCCCATATAGAGAAAACCACTTTCTACCATTTTGACCATTGACTTTTAGTTTGATTTGTATTAGGATCCTTCACTTGCTTAAAAGATTAAAAAAGAGTCTTGTCTATAGGCCATAATATTAATAATGATCAGGTATTGGTTCTAAGACAATCCAATAGTGAAAGCAAAAACGTACATTTTTACACTGAAAAACTTGCATATCATCTAATCATATGTCTGGTTACTAGAAAATGCCAAAATAAAGTACTTTTAAAGTAAAAAATCAAATACCCCTTAAGGAAACTAGGTACAGGTCACCGAAATCTACCAAAAGAGAAAAAAAACAAAAACAAACAAAAGCAAAACATATATTGTTTGATTCTTCGATTATTTAATGCAGGACTTTAGTGCAAGACAGAAGTTAGCTGATCAGTCAATTGCCTAGATCTATGCTGTTACTTTTTCACTGTTCAATGAATGTTTCAGTCGAGATGGACAACATTAGCGTAGGCACAAGATAAATAATTATTACTGGTATCGATTTATTATGACACATATATTTTGCAATATTGGTTACACGAAATAAAAAAGGTTGCCTCGTCTGTAAGATTTCAGCACCTGCTCGTGGGGCAGGCCAAACCCATTACACAGACGATAACCTATTAGACGTATTCTCGGCTTACAACAAAGAAACTAGCAGCACCATGCGTGTGTGCGTGCGGGCGCATACAAAAAGCCTGGGGCAAATAAGATGACTTGCATCACTCTCTTTACACCCTACAAATAACACCGGAGAATTGAGAAAAACAGTGACAGCTCATTATATCGAAAAAATTGGTACATTTCAATGCAAAATCAGGAAATTGTGAACGACGTCAAAGTCGTAAAAATTTGGTACATACAGCTAAAATCGGTACAAATAAGGTCTGCAATCATTACATAATTAATGAGGCATTACCAAAGTATTCGTAACATATTTCTGTACATTTATGAAAACATTAGCACCGTTGGTAAGAAGTGAATGGCCATCTTAAGACTTGAGTGAATTAATGATTGATTGATTGAAATTTTTGCAAGCCCAGTTCATCATTAACAATGATCTCAGGGCTTACGATCTCTTCAATTGTAGTTTACTTCGATACTATAATCTTGCCAACCTATCTCATATATTAAAATCAAGTTTTAAAATTCTTAGATACTATTTACAAGTTTTAAAAGTTTTCTATACATTGCTTCAAATTTTGACATATAAACCTATCTCTTTCAGATAATCCGAAACCTGAAAGGCCTCCACCTCTCAGAATAGTGTGTGCATATCAGTTGTCTTATTGAACTTATTCGTCAAATTCGAAAGTTCTTGGCCCTGAGGCCACAAATATTTCACTGTAAAATACTAATAATCAAAAAAAATTTAAAAATCATATCTACAGCTAAAACTTTAATTGCCCGGCAGGCCTCCAGATGGAGGTCCTCCCAGACCCTTATATCTTTTACCCCCTGCCGCCTTGACAGGCCCAAGGGAAGGGGGACACTTTGGTTGTATTAAAACCAGTGGGGATAATGGACACCCATGGGGATCCGCACTTAAGGCGGATCCCAGATCAGTGTCCTTATCCCCACTGTCTGAATCCTCCGGGGCAGGAGCCCTCGGGGGAGGCTGAGAAGGGGCAGGGCAAGGCGGAGACGTTAGGCCTGCCCTACGGCCAGCACGACAAAAATCCTTTGGCACGCTCCATATGGAGTCAATGCTCTTCAAATCTACTTCTGGATTCGTTCCATATCTCTCAAATGTTTGGGGTTTTCTTGTTTCATTAGTCTTTGGTTGATCATTGGTAGGCCTTGCTTTCTTTGTGGCTGAACTACGAGCCATTGGTAAACTTTCAGTTTTATTTTGTGCTGTCACGGGGGTCGTTACCCTCCAGGCAGGTCCTCCCTGCATAGCCTGTGCGTACCATTTCGGTCGCACCTCCTTTGCCACTTCCACTACCACTGCCGTGCGGGCCTGTCCAAAGGTGCCACCGTTGTGGGCCCTGTACCTAAGGATGGCTTGTTCTTCTAAATACTTGGGGCAATTCTTCGAGCTTGCAGGGTGGTCTCCTTTGCAGCTTACACATTTATGGCTTCTGTCACACTCCTCCCCCCTGTGGCCAGGTTCACCACATTTCACGCAAAGATTTATGTTCTTTCTGCATCTATCTCGTCCGTGCCCAAACAGATGACACCTAAAACAGTGCATCGGTGTGGGCACGTACGGTCTTACCTTGACAGGCAGGTATCCTGCCTTAACCTCAACGGGTGGGGTGGGGGAGTCGAAGGTCAAGACGTATGTATTCGTTTTGATCCTCTCCACCCCCCTCTTAATTTCGATCCTCCTGGCGTTATAACGCCAGGAATCCATTCCATAAACTCCTCTTCCTTGCTACATCTCAGATCTTTGTGGTTGATCACCCCTCTAGAGGTGTTGAAATATGTATATCTTGTCACTTTTATCTTTAATTCTTCAAATTCTTTCATCTTTGTTAATTTTTCCTCATCCGACTTTCTTGCTACTTCTAACATAACTCCTCTTTTTGTCTTCGAGATCTTGCACTCTCTTCCTAGTATTCCCACTATTTCTGTGTAGTCTGAAGGGGGACAGGTCGGAAACCGACTCTCCCCCCACAGACTCCACATTCAAGTAAATACGTTTGGGAGCAAGGGTCGAGAAAGCACTCTCGGCCCCCCTCTTACCCCCCATCGCTACTCTTGGCCTCTTTTCTGGTTGTATAGAAGTTGATTTATCCATGTATTAATTATATGTATCTGCACCCGGGGCGCCCCACCCGCCATCGAACCCAACAAGGGGACGCAGGTAGTCAGCCCCACCCCTGCTACGCCAGGGCTACCCCGGGGAGGAAGACCAAAGCCCACTAGTGACCAGCCGATTGAACAGTATGGGTCATACTGCCCTCCCGCCTACGATTGAAAAGGCGAGGCCAAAGTGGTATGTTGATGGGCGCCCGACCAAATTCCTGCAGGCAAACTCACCTCAACCACCAGGATCCTCACCCTGCCTCTAACGGGTCGCACCTCACGGCCAACAAGGTGCCCAATAGTCGGGAGAGAAGCAGATTTAGATGTATAGAAGAATCAGACAGGACGATAGAAGTACGACAGGAAGGATCGTTCTTGTCCTTAGCAGCCTTTTACTGTGTCATGCGAGACAAGCACACGGTGGGTATAATTCTTTGCTCCCCTCCTAATGAAGGCCCTGTACCCACACGGGCGTAGGAGTGAATTAACTGATTCCCTCCAAAGCGTCTAATATTAGACGATCAGATTTTCGTCAGACTACGAAGCGTCTAATATTAGACGCCAAGATATCTTTGGCTTTTAGGGCTACTTAAAGATGCCGAAAAATCTGGCATAGTTTGTTTCAGTTTCGTTTTTGTTTGTTTACATTTCAGCAAGCTTTCAGATCGCTTTTCACCAGTATTTTAGGTTTTTTGGTCTTTTTATTTGCAGCTTTTATATAATCTAGATCTATAGAGTTGGCATTGCCCCAAACAGTTAAATGAGAGAACTAGATCTAGAAGGTTTACTGCCATCAAGGCTTGGAATTTCCTACAAAATATCCTAGATAACAGTGGTGAGAGTGAGTTTAGCTAAGATGAAGAGTCAGATTTTGATCTAGAACTAGATGAAGATACAGAATCTAGACCTGAAATTAGATCATAATAATTTTTTTTATTTTTTCTGGTTCCTTACATAAAACCTGTCATACAAAACACACTCAATACCCACAGATAATATGTTATTCTGAATTTCCATTCAGCTTCCTTCAGTTTGATAGGCAACATGACATGTTTTATCCAAAATACACAGAACAATAGTTGATTGTTTAACACCACTGTCAAGTGGAATGGCTAGACAGTAGACTGTAAAAAAATTACGTCAAAATGAGAACAAAATTACGAAGGGAATGAGTTAATGTATGAAAAAAAAAAGATATAGTAAACCTACATCTAAAATTTGGAGATCATAGTTACAGAAGGCCACATATCTCTGACCCCAGTCAGCATCATGATGTATTGCCTCCGCCATGTAGTGTTCTATGTCAAAAGTCATCTGTAGCACAGTTACCTAAAATATACAAATTGCTCAAGTTTAGTTGATTAATCAATACCTATGGCTAATTTGACCGACATATTTTATGACAAAAATTGCAATAAAAATAGACCGGCACTATTATTTAAACCATAGGCTATTACAATAATATTAATAATTCATTTTAAAAATCACAACAAATATCTGTTATAAGTTCATGAACTTGCAAATTGTTACTGAAGCTATGATGATTAAATAATAAAAAAAATTTTTATCACAGTTGGCAGCTACTTTTTTAAGAACCAATTTGAGTACAATTTTAAATAACAAAATATTGTACAAATTGTTCCTTTCTTTATTCTCTACTCTTGACTGAGACCAGTAGGGCATGTTAAGTTAAAATACTTCCAAATAGTTAGACAAGAACATCAAGAATGAGCCGTTTTGTCAACTGCCGTGATAAAACGGCTTTGAACAACAACTTATACCCCTCAAATTTTAAGATAAGATACATTTTATTCATCCCGTAGGAAATGTGTTTTCACACTTGCATATCACATATTGATACATATTAAACAATAAAACTAAGGAATAAAAAATTGAAAAAGAAAACTACACACAAACACACATTAACCCCCCCCCTCTCTCTCTCAAAGTAAATCAAATCCACACAAAGAGGAGTTACATGTATTACATATAATTATGCATATACTCTATTAAATATTCTATTGAGGCGATGGTACAGGCTCAAAGATACCAGATTGATTCTTATGACTTTCTGAAAACATCTGAAAAATGGCATCCCTAATTAACAATTTGGAAAAAAATTACTTGGTGCTAGTGAAACATTCCTCTTGTCTTACCAATGACATGTCAGAGCGGACAGTGCGAATAATATTTAATGGCTTTTTATTCCATACAACTTGCACAGGCAAAATGCTTTTATATGCCAGATCATAATCATCTGAGGAAAACAAAGTGAAGTTCTCAAATACAATAATATATATGAATGGACGTTTTTCAGATATATTTGTAAATTTGTTCCTGCTCAGTGGTAAGCAAATGACATTAAAAAAAAAAGGTAAAAGAAGGAAAGTGACAAAAAAAATTGAAAAGTCAAAACCTGTTAGATTGGAGAATTTTGCAGGCGTTTGTTTTTGTTGTTTTTTTTAAATGATATTATCACATCTTACCTCTTCCTATCATAGAACATGATGCATGCCGGAATGTTAGATATTTTAAATATCTCAAATCATGAAATTTAACTGTGCATTGTTCAAATATTGCTAGTCAGACAAAATTGTTTTTAAGATTAACTACTTGTACAAAAATATTTAACATTTAGAAATTCTATTTTGCAAGACTTGCAAGAATTGGACAAACTAAACACAGGGAGAAGAGAGCTCACCTAGTATCCATCGATGTCACTCAAATTTTCTGAAAATAACTGACAGTCTTGGCGCTACGCCTATTCAAACTTGTCATTTGGGGGCAATGAATTGTCATTTTTCGTGGGACCAATCTTGTTCAAATTTGTGCATTTTTTCAGGTAAAACAAAAGGGAAAAAAATGAAAATAACTGCAAAATGGCATCCGTGGTGTATCATTAAGTGTCAATTGAAACCTTTTAAAGGCTTTATACTTATAAAGGATTGCTCACCCTCTCCTGCAACAGGAGATTCCTCTTCCTCAACCTGTTGATCCTGAGTAGAGAACCTACGCACTGAGAACGTAACAGTGCGGGTGTGCGTTGTGTGCACAATCACACTTTCTGAGCTTTGAGATGGGCAGTCAGAGGCTGCACTGCTGCTAGGAGAAAAGAAGGAACGCTGAGAAGATTGGCGAAAGGAAACACAGTCCTCAGCATCTGTCTGGCTGCGGCTACTGCACACCTCTACACTGGGACTTTGCACCTAGGGAAAGAGAGGTTTTAAAAAAAAAGAAAATAAAGAAACAACGGTGATTAAAGATTGATAGTACAAAATGACTTGTGTACAGGACATAAATTTTCATACCCAATTTTGGTCCCCAAGGTAATTTTTCTTTCTGCTATGCAAATATAGGGAATTTAGAAGCAGACTCGTCCATGCTTACTTTTAAGCATTCATAACCAACTTAAGGAACAAGAGAAGGTAACATAAACTGTAATGCTGTAAATAGTGTCTGACATTTACTGTGTCAAAAACTTTATTTGCATAGCAAAAAGGTAGCGCAAGAAGAAATATTAAGTGATAGCTTAAAGGCATTCCTAATTAAAAGAAAACAAAAAACAACAACCAGCATTCTTACACAAACACAATGCAGTATAAAACTTTAAAAATCTGTCAACCGAAGACAAAAAAACTTGCAAGGTAACTACCTGAACAACTGGTGGTGGTGGAGACATAATGTTTTCTGAACCAGAGGCCTGCTCTAACACTCTCTCTCCAGCCGGTGCAGTTACTGGGCCACACAGGTGGACAGGATTTGTGAGGACACTCAGGCTTGTGTTGGACTGACCGAAGGGAGGAAGACCAAGCCGGCCAGTCAAAGAGTCTCCGAGGCCTCCACTTTTAGGAGATTTTGGTGATTTAGGCGAAAGACATTCATGACTAGCGTGGAAAAGGTTGGAATTAGACTTGAGCAATGCAGCTGTGGTTGCCACTACTGCAGCTGGCGTCAGGGACGGACTATCGTTGGAATTGGCTGTGTTGCTGTTGCTGAGATTCTTGGCCCGCAAGGCAGGTCGGTGAGATGAAACACAACCACAGATTGAGCCTGGCTTTGGTACCCCTATACTATTTGGGTTTCCACCACTTATGCTGCCATTATTTGGACCATAGTTGTTACCACAGCATTTCTCACAAATGGAGGAACGGGCTCTGTCACAGCTGGATCTAGTTGATTTGGACTCACTCTGATCTGTATCACTTAACTCAGAAATGTCTGCAGAATACACATTTTCTTCCTCTCCCTCTTCAACCCCAGTGATCAATAGTGGGGAATCTGTACTGTGTCTGTGGTGCTTTGGACTTAGCTCTTGGTCTTGTGTTGGATCTTCTTGCTCTGTAAAATAAGTGCTAACAGTACCAAGGATGGACAAATCTGAACCAAGTATGATCTTTTCCAGACCTCTTGCAGAGGCACAAGAGGTTGACTGCACTTCATCCTCCTCCATCGCAAGTCGTCCTTCAGTGTCAAAGCTGTTCAGAGGCAGTTGCGTGTCAACCTGTTATCAGTTTTAAAAAATGTCATATAGTTATAAAAAAGTTAACTTAGTCTTTGACTGTTCTAGTTTATGAAAACGACAAGCAAAAGTACAACTTTGACGGTTACACCTAAGTCTAAAGTGTAAGAGACTTAGTTAAATACAAGAATCAGCTGTTAAAAAATGCTGTTTTCTCTGGTGAATTATGTTCATTCTTAAACTTTCTAATTCAAAGGTTAAACCCTATGAACCCTGGGCTTATCAGCCTCACAATCCCACAACCCTGGCTCCCCAGGTCAAAATTCTCAACTTAAAAATAGTTTCAAAAACTCTAGGCTCACTTTTGGCTGAAATGTGTTGTAGTAAATTTTTAGGTCCATATTAAGAGTAATCAAACGAAGTATCAATAGGAACAAGTTCTTCATTGCAACCAGTTGAAAAAATGTCCTGTCATGTCAAGATCTGCACCCCCCACCCATTCTTTTCACAACTAGGTCCTTGTTCATCTGGATCCAAATCTAAATTGCCTTCTGCTTCTTCCTGAAAATCACTAGATCTCAATATATTTCTGACTTCTTCACTCATATCGCTAACACTTTCAGGATCATGTTCTAGATAATTCATTGGTTGGTCTTCTTCATCTTCTAAATAAAACAGCAAAGATCTAACTTGTTCTAATGAAAATCTGCAACTTTTAGCCCCTAAAGTTAGAGCAAAATTTTCCCAATCCATTTAGCTTAGAAATCTATGGAGAAATCAATTTAATTACATAGAGGCAGTCATGTTCTCCTATGTCATTACTAAGCAAAAAAAAAAAAGCGGATGAGATACATAGTTAGCTTTTTTTTAGTGTAAATCATACTGGTGTCATGGGAAGTAGGGTATTTGTCACCCAAAAATTTACTGGTGTACATAGTTCATAGGGTTAAGATTACATACAGATTTCAGACATTCAATTTCAAAATAGAATTGTGCTTGTAAATGTTGAGATTCTTTTTACGAGCAGGCAAAAAGCATTACAGCTGACATTACAACACTTGGATGATAATTAAGCTACTGGTGTTATTTTTTAGGCTTAGAATTTAAATTTCAAAAAATATTTTTATTGCTTTCAATATATATATATCTGAAAAAGCAACCAATCACATTTAAAAATGCTTATTTCTGTAGATACTGATAAACTTTGAGAAACTTGATATACCATTACCATTTTAAACTTTAAATACTGCAAATGACCAAGAATTTTCAATTCTGATTTGCTTTGATCTGAAGAAAGTTTGTTTAAAAGTTGAGCAATTATACATAAGATCTGTTGTAACATGAAAGTTACAACTTCTACAGTTAGCCTAATGACGTTAATACTGAGCTTATATTCACAAGAATTAAAATTGCAAATGAAGATGTTCTTTAAGATCTAACAAACCTGTAAGGCCACTATGGAGTCTCCAGTATTGAGGATGACAATACCATCCACCCGCAACTGAACTCGTGGAGAAAAGAATGGAAAGGGTGGTGCCAACTCAAACTTGGAGTGAACACAGAAACTATGGCGAAAGCACTGCTGGATGGACGGAACGCAGGCCACAACTGCAATATAGATTTTAGGGACTTGACGTGTTTAAGGCATTAATTTTAGTCTCTTTAAATACATATAACTTGAATCTTTTGACATTTTGTGCATTAAAGTAAGAGGACCTTTAGATTTTAGGTTCATATTTTAAATTGAACCATGTCAAAATGTAAGTACAGTAAAAACAAAAGTAAAGCTTGCTCCACAAAAATATTTAAAATATATATACAGTGCGCACCACTTATATCGACATCGCTCATTTCGACATTTCTCTTATATTGACATGCTATACTAAGTCCACATTTTTTCGCTTTATACAGTTAGTTAAATGTCTATCTCTATATCGACACTCTGTTCCCTCCCACATCTCTTATATCGACACGTCGATGTCTTAAAACGGTCATAAAATTACGAAAAACACGCTGGTTTCCCCTGCTTAATAACTGAACGCCTACCCCCTTTGCATCAGATTAGTCAGCAAGTGTTAACTGTTAGTGTTACGGGCAAGTAGATCTAGCCTGTAGACTATTATGATGCGACGGTACATTGTATAAGATCTGTACCTGTGTAGTGGTATGACAAAGCGAGTGAGAAAAGTTCCTTTGTAAGCCACGCGCTGTGAATCGACTATGGGCCTTGCAAGAGAGATAAGATTGCTAGTGACAAAGCGAGCGAGAGAAAAGACGGTTTCTTTGTTGTCCCTGCACTGTGTGTGTGCCCCATCGACTATAGGCTTTGCAGGAGAGATGAGCTTGCTAGTGTAGCAAATAGTCTAGCATGTGGATCACAGTCTTCTACATGTTGTAATTTTCTGTGCCCTGTTTAATTGCTTCATTCCACTGATAGTTGCCTTATCGCTAGCATCAGTTGCATGTGTTTTTAATCTAGATCTACAAGCACGTTTTACGGAGGGGGTGTTGATGATGACTTTAAAAAAGGCTTTATACATGTTTCTTTTATATCGACGTTCTCTTATATCAACATACATTTTATGGAACCTGATATGTCGATATATCAGGTGTGCACTGTAGATATAACCTGGATTATTCTCCATGTATTTCACTAAAGAATGCAAATTGCATGAGAGCATAATGCTCTGCTTTGTTAAATAGAAATCAGGACTTCAAAATTTGTAATCAAAGTTTTCCTATAGATAAACCACCAAACAGGAACACTTAAGAAAAATCCTTATGAGTACAGAAATGAGACAGGTTAAGTTGAAAATGGAACTGACCATGAGAACGCATCAAACAATCATGACATCCACCGAGAGATGGTACTGCAGTCACCGTCAGATAACATTGACATCCATCATCCCCTGTAGGTGGGGTACTGGAAAACAAGAATCAATCAATCCTCAACAGTTTCAGCATATGATAACAAAGTAAAAGCGAACAGCACATGAAGTTTAAATGACTTCATCAATACTTTTGTGCAATTACCCCTCCCCCCCCCCTTTCGCAAAAAAGGAGTTCAGAACACAAAGCGAACTGTTTACACTTCTGCGCAACACTTGTAAATACTTTGTGCTTCCAGCTGCATTAGATTGTGATCCATACTGGATCTTTAGTAAATAAGCTTACTAAAATTAGCCACAAAAAAGCGTTTTTACCTGTGACCATATACTGTTACTTTTGTGGTATCTTCTGGCCACTCACAAAAGGCAATGAAGAGAGAATGGCATATGTTTTCTTCTCCAAATAATGGGACTTCTGAGATCTGAGGAACAATTGCAAGCTTTTAATAACTGGCTTAGAGCTAAAAAGAAAACTTTTTTTATCGCAACATGATGTTATTTAATTCAAACAAGCAGGTTTTTTTTCCCACGCAGTAAGCAACATTTAACTAGCCAATGGCAAATAATGTTTTTGTTTATATTTTTGTCCACACATTCAAATACAATCGTCACCTGACATATTAAATTTTAGTCCTTAAGTGCCCAAAGACAAAAATTGGAACATGAAAAGGTAAAAAAAAGAAGTCTATCACCTGCATAAATTGCATCCCCTGCAGCAAAACTTAGTTTGGTAACATAATTTTAACTTTTTTGTTTGTAAAAACTAATAATTTACTTATAATACTTATCCTCTTTTTGTTTAGAGGCCAAACAATGTACATGCCTAAAACAAAACAGAGAAACAAGCAGGCTTGCAAACTATTAGTGCCAACAGATTACAGACTTTATCGTACAGACTTTTTTGCAAGTATTGAGAAAATTAGTTAAAATCGTTCTGGCCTTACTCATTTTTTACTTAAATCAAAAGTTTTTTTTTGCAATTTGTACCAAAAGATGTCAGCCGATTTTATTCATTTCTTTAAACAATGATTCAGTTGCATTTTAGACTTAGACCAAAAAGGTAGAGTCTTGACATTATTAACATTTATACAAGTTGACATGACTTCTAAAATGCATTTATTTGATACACTTGTAAACAGGTAAGAATATTTGTAAGGTGAGTTTATATTACAAAATAAAATGCACTTTTTTTATCAAGATTAACCCCTTCATTGCTACACAATTGCCCACCTGTGTGCTAAGAAAATTCCTACGCAAGCACTGAGGCACGGGTCATTTCACTAATTTTGCTCTAAGTCTTGACTGTCTTCTTGGTAAATCCATAGTTGATTAGATCTAGAGCTAGAATCAGCAACTGTGTAGCAAAACCAAAGCGCACGCCAAGGCAGAGGTAGTCAGCTGGCCTTGACTAGGCCTACACAGCACAGGCACGTAACTGTGTGTGTTTGCGTGTAATGATAAACTTGACTGCTGGGTATTCTTTGTACAGGTATGGTCGGTATTGGCTATTTTTTCATTCCGCAAAGCTTCGACCTTTCCGATCATACTATTTTTGTCCACTGAAAGCAAGGATTGATTATCTAGTAGGCAAAACATAACTTGATTTTTAGTGCACGTACAGTGTACGTTCACAGCGCAGTCAAGTGTTTAAAAATACCTAAAGCTCTAAACTTTTCTATGTTTTTGGTTTAAAATTTCAGTTCCTTGTTCCCCCTGGGAGACCTTGACCTACTTTGTATTGTAATATTTGTGGGATGCAGCGGAATTTCAAGAGTGTGCTGTTTTGGTTCCTAATTGTCATCTATACATGGCCATGTAGTTAGTGATGAGAACAAAAACATATGTACATGAATGTTCTTGTATGAGAAACAGCTTTTGAATCAGTGACTACATGTATACCTGGTTTAAATCATCAAACTGAGTGTGAAAGCTTCATCTATTGATGTTAAATTGATAGTGCAGGTTGGAGGCATCACCTGTCAGCTTTAGATTGATTGATTGATTGATTGAAATGTTTACAAGCCCAGTCCATCATTAACAATGATCTCAGGGCTTAAGATCTCTTCAACTTTAGTTTACTTTGATACTATAAACTTGCCAACCTATCTCATATATTAAAATCAAGTTTTAAAAATGTTAGTACTCTTTACAAGATTTACAAGTTTTCTATACATTGCTTCAGATTTTGCCATATAATCCAATCTCATTTAGATAATCCGAAATCTGAGAGGCTTTCACGTCTCGGAATAGTGTGTGCATATCAATCTTCTTTTAATATTTTTGTCTGCTTAGCAAAAAAAAAAAATCTGCGCATCATACTAAATTGTGTTTCATAGTGAAAGGACATTCACAAGCTGTACAATAGGGTTGTTGCTCCCCTTTAAAAGGTATTCATGAGTGATCCATGAATGGCCAATATACGGAGTCTCCTGTTTTCTGCTCAGTCTTTCATCAAAAGTCTTTCTTTAAGATTTGGTCTAATTTCATGAAGTTTATTGTCGACTTCAGTATCCCAGTCCATCTGCTACAGTTGTTCAAGATGTGTTTACTTTGAGTTTTAGGTCGCACCAGATGACTTGTTTATCACCATGCGTTTCCTGATTAAGCCCTAATTTAGCAAGTTCATCCACTTTCTCATTTCCGGGTGTTCCTACATGAGAAGGGATCCATACCAGGACAACTTTTGTCAGCTTTAGACGCGGGTCTATTAAAAAAATAATTTTAAAAAATTGCCTTATCTTACAACGTAAAAGAACTAAAAAACTGTTTCATAGTAAAGATGATACTTGTAAAAACCTTTTTAAACAAAAAAGAGTCTTTAATTATTACTAATATTAGTTTTGTGTAATAAAATAATAATTTAATAACAAGATCAATATAGTGTACAAATCAAATTAAAAACCATGGTAGCAAAAATAGTGCTCTTCAAAGAAACCTGTTGCATTTGGAAATACCCGATTTTTATATAATTTACAACCAAATGTGCACAGATTCTGGTCTATATAAGTTGATTGACAATAGATGCTTATGAATTTTATGTTCAAGACAAATTTTGGTGATTCTCAGTGAAGAAAACTCTTTGTTGTGCAGATGTCAGTAGCTCCAAGCAATAAAGTCAGTCTGTATCACGGTAGCGTCTTAGTGAAAACTAGACAACAGCTCAAGCCCGTTTTAGTACGCAGTGTGCCAAGCACCCTCTAGATTGACAGTTTATTTTGGAACAACAGTGAATATTTTTTTAAGAGTGCTGGAGATTCTGGACTTAGTCTAGTTACAAATAACATACCAGTTGTAAGCGTTTACAAGGAACAAAATGCCACCACTGCAGCCTGTATACATGGTCCGGATAAGCTGTGTGTTCATCAGCATCAATTTGTAGAGAATAAGATAAAACAAACTGTCCCGACTTGCTGAAGCCGAGAAAAACATATCTGGCCAAAAGAAAAGAATTTGTTAGTTCAGAAGGAAAATATAAGTTATGAAATACTAGGGTGGTGTTCAATATTTTAATTCCAATTGACACTGCAACACAGAGCGCTTTAAGTATTATAATTCAAGTTTTGTTTTAATCAGTAATTAGAAATGAGTAACAGAAGTACACCAACTATGTTATTAATCAAACATAAAAATACCTCTATGAAGTGCTCCACCTGGCACTGATAACCAACACCTGCCCCTAAAGAATTCTTTAATTGATAGATCAACAAAAAAGGAGATATAACTCAGGTACAGCTGTACAGCCCACGAAAAAGTACTTAATTTTCTTTAAATCTTAAGTTTTAGAGGGTTTTTATTCATATTTAAGTCTTTATCTTTTTCAAAGTTTCCTGCTCTTTTGGCTAAAGAAGACTGCTAAAAAATCAGTATTCCTGCAAAAATTGGAAAACTTCCATTGCTGTAAAATGTAATTATTGTTTACACTTAAATAAACAATGACATAGGTTTAAAGAGTTTTCAAGAGATTAACAGTAACACTCAATGAACTTGTTAAGTCCCCATTGTGTTGGCACAATGAGGCAGTTTGCCACGTGTTTACTCGTCAACTTCACTTCTGTCAAGCCTATGAAGACTAAGCTCAAAGATGCAAGCAGCTTAGGCACAAAAATTTTCAAAACCTCCATGAAATATATATGCATGGGATTAAAATTTGTCTTGAATGTGGACTGAGCCCTTGAGCAATGAAGCATGGTGGTCAGCCACCAAATAAAAATTTAGTTTAATTGGATAAATAATTGAAATAAGAGTATTCACATCACTAATTTTAAACTTTTCCCTTTCAAGAGGGAATCAGAACTTGAAAAAAAATTATCTTTACAATGAAGAATAGAAGAAATTGAACTTTTTAAAATCAAATTTACTACCACCTCACCCTTCTTCAAGAACACTTGGTGGCACTAAATACTTCAGACGGTAGCACATTCGCCCTGGTATTTTTGAGAATGGTTTCCATAAGCCATCCCGCTTTCTGAATCGGAATTGACCTGTGAGCTAGATTTTAGAAAATCCATGTGAAAGGAAATGAGGTTATAATAGTACCAAACATTATGAAAATTTAGATATCACTTGAAATGAAATATATCTACAAAGTAGCAGGTTCAACTGAAGTAAATAAATTCAACAACCGTATTAAAAAATAAACTATCCATTCATTCTTCATTCAGCCCCTTGTTTCCAAACATGACTTATTAGAAAAAAAAGGGACATCAAACCTTCAACTTTTAAGTATTTTAAACCCAACATTAACTTAATATTGTGTATCAGACATTGGTAATAGTGGTGTATCTATAATCTATTATCCAGCCCATGGGCCTTTATGTGCTCATTTAAATAGAAGTAAGTAACAGACGGCAGTCAGAAGTCGAGGCCTGGAGAAAGTCCTTGTGGGAAGACAATTGTGTGCTTTTGAGTTCTCTTTTTTAAATTAGCTGTACTAATCAAGTGATTCAAAATGTCTGGTGTTTTGTTATTTCCGACTGAAATTGTCCACGATAAAAAAAAAGATTGCCGATGGCTTTGGTTGCGTGTGCATCATTGTTTTATTTACATTTTCCCCGCACTGTCCCTAAATTATTTTTTCATGCGTTTCATTAAAGTTGTCTAAAAGCTCTCAATTATTTTTTACCATAAGAACACTCTCACTCTTAGCATTGCCTGTGTCTCTGTCTACGCTGAGAGGAAACTTAGAGCATTTTTCGAAGTTTGCACACTGTTTGCCTCGTCTCGGTTGAGGAAACAATATATAATTTACCAACCTTTCGCAAGTCATAAATGCTCTGAGTGTCCTTACGGTACAGAGAGAGTTACCAACGCTGACAGTGTTCTTACGGTCAAGAAGAGTTATAAATGAAGCTGAAAAAGAGTTACCAATACCTGTGTGGCCTCAGTTGCCAGTTCTTTTACAGCCAAATGTCATGTATTTGGTCTGAGCATTTATTATTTTATGCTTACAGGTAGGTTTGTATTTGAGAGGAGTTGTTTACGCCTGAATGTCTGGGATTGTTAGTGTTACACAAGTACATATATTGGGTGTTGCACATCGAACATTGAATTTGAAAAGAGAAACAAAACAATGTGATTATCCACACCCCTGGGAATGCAAATTATGTAACTCTACTGCAGACTTCATTCTCACCCCCAAGGTGTGGATACTTTGCCCTCATTATAAATATTAATTATTATTTGCAGAGCCCCTAAACTGAAAGTCTGCCTTATCCTTGTCACTCACAGTTGATTTCATTCTTTCTCAGTCATCTATGCCAAATGGTCTTTGAAAAATAACCTGAAGTGCCATGATCTATTTATATTATTATAAAACAAGTTTTAAATGCAATAGACAAGAAATAGATTAAAAAAACATTATTCCCACGGGAAAAATTATCCGTTATTCCCATCCCCAGAATGGGAATAAAACTTTTTAGTTAATCACATCCCCCTTATTTCACCTTAGTTCCCTTGAGTGCATACCCTTCACACAAAACACTTTCAAGTTATTTTATAATAAATGACAGCCTAGATTAGGTCGTAGACACTGTGATATGTACGACTATGGGCACTCAGTCTCAG